>JAVJIF010026370.1:0-96649 GCA_038442645.1 Agave tequilana
AAATTTCCTTGAATCAGTTGAAAGATTACAACAAAACAATATTCCGACTACAAGGGAGGGAGGATGCTTGAGTCTTCCCTTTGTTTAAGGCTGGGTTCTTCGTGTGGCGATGGAGAGTGAATCTTGTTCTCCGTTGACCAGATGACCGTCCTGGACCGTCGGGGGTCTTCTCTTCGGCCGGTAGGGGAGTAACTCAGCTCCGTCTACCAAACTCTCAAAGAGGAGGTAAGCGAAGAGCGGTTAGTACTCAGTAAGCCTGCTGAAGAGTCTTCTCTCTTGTTGGCGTCGTGCTTCTCTCAAAATCTCCGACCTTTGGATTTAATTTGCTCGCCCGACCCTTCTCTGATTCTGGATTCAAGAATGCCCGACCCCTCTCCCTTTGATTCAATCAATCGACCCTTCCTTCATAGCCAACAGGGCTATTTATAGGGGTCTTAAGGGGTGATCGTGCCCCCTAAAAATGCGCCTGAATGAGGGGCCGTTACCCGCTATACGCGCGGTAACTGACCTCCACGATCTGGGGCGGTTGCAACTGAGACGCGGGCTTTGAACCGACGCGCCTTGATGCTGAGACGCGGGCTTCAGGCCGACGCGCCTTGATGCTGAGACGCGGGTTTTGAACCGAACGCGCCTTGAAGTTGAGACGCGGGCTTCGGGCCGACGCGCCTTGATGCTGAGACGCGGGCTTCAGGCCGACGCGCCTTGATGCTGAGACGCGGGTTTTGAACCGAACGCGCCTTGAAGTTGAGACGCGGGCTTCGGGCCGACGCGCCTTGATGTGAGACGCGGGTTTTGAACCGAACGCGCCTTGAAGTTGAGACGCGGGCTTCGGGCCGACGCGCCTTGATGTAGAGACGCGGGCTTTGAACCAAACGCGCCTTGAAGTTGAGACGCGGGCTTCGGGCCGACGCGCCTTGATGCTGAGACGCGGGCTTCAGTCCCTTGCGTCTAATGTTTAAGACTGCTTCTTTGATGGCTTGCCTGGTTAGTCATTTTTAGACAGCCTACAGAACCCCCTCCAAAGTTTCCGATATTCCGCAGTTGAATGGGACGGATTTCGGAATACTTTGGACTTAAACCGCGTTCGCCTTTGTGACTGGACTGTTGATGCTTCGGGTTTGACCTTATCCGAATTTGGTCTTCGTGAGTGTACTGTTGAACTCTTAGAAGCCATCAGAGTCGATCGTGTTGAGTGTCTAGATACACAGCCTAGACCTCCCCAATTGCTTTTAGTCTGTCACGGGTGCGTTTTTGGCTGGGAGTAGTTGGTTGTCTGTTGGCGCCAGTGTACTGTTGAACTGTCTTGCAGACGCATAAGACTGGACGCAGGCTCCTTTTTGAAAAGCAGAGGCTGCTTTGAAGACGCAGCTTCCATAAAATAGACGCGATGTTTGGCCAGACGCGAACTCCTTAGAGGAGACGCGATCTTCCGAACGCACTCTTGGAAATGCTGACGGGGCATGTCCGGTGCGTTTTCTGGGCGCGGACTCTATGTTGTCATGATTACGCCGCCAGCTGGCCTGGGGAAACGGCGAAATTTCGCCTTTTGGCGCGCGGATCTCGCGGTTCATTAAATGAACTGCTCCACGTGTCAATTTTTAACTCGTGGCGAGGTTGCGACGCATGATCTTTGCCACCGGAAATGATTTTGTTACATGCGTCAAGCGACGATTCGCTGCAGCGTCCCTTGGGTCACGCGCCGCGTATCTCTGCGAATCCCTGTGCCTATAAAAGGCAGCAGTTTGGAGAGACTCTTCTTCTTCTCGCGCTTGCTAAGAACTTTAGAAAAACATATTCTCCTCCCTGTTCCTCTGTTTAACCTCGGATCAAATTCGCCATGGCACCAAAGATTAAGCCGACCGCTTCTTCCTCAAAGGCGACCACCACCGAGGCCCGGAGGGGCAGCTCTTCCTCTGCGCAGGACTTCGTCCTCCAAGGTCTCCAAGGTAGTATGCCGTCTAGGCAGAACTTCACCTTTAAGAACTTTAACACAGAGAATGTTTGATTCCCCAGACGCAGTCTTTGGGATGATAACCGGGGCGCGGATTAGACAATCTGACGCCCAAGGACTCTGCACTTCGGGTCCTTCACTTAGAATATTTCTAACTGTGAAGGTCTCTGGACGCAGCTTACAGAACGCAGATTTGATTTTCGCGTTCTGTGTCATCAGGCGCCAATTTGATGAATCTGGCGTCTGAGTCCGGGCAGAGTCAAGTCTTGGCTTGCAGAACGCGGATTTGATCTTCGCGTTCTGTGTCATCAGGCGCCAATTTGATGAATCTGGCGTCTGAGTCCAAGTACTTTGGAATTTCATAAGTATTGGTTTGTAGAACGCGGAATTGATCTTCGCGTTCTGTGTCATCAGGCGCCAATTTGATGAATCTGGCGTCTGAGTCCAAGTACTTTGGAATTTCATAAGTATTGGTTTGTAGAACGCGGAATTGATCTTCGCGTTCTGTGTCATCAGGCGCCAATTTGATGAATCTGGCGTCTGAGTCCAAGTACTTTGGAATTTCATAAGTATTGGTTTGTAGAACGCGGAATTGATCTTCGCGTTCTGTGTCATCAGGCGCCAATTTGATGAATCTGGCGTCTGAGTCCAAGTACTTTGGAATTTCATAAGTATTGGTT
The DNA here is from genome assembly GCA_038442645.1 of Agave tequilana. Taxonomy (NCBI): domain Eukaryota; kingdom Viridiplantae; phylum Streptophyta; class Magnoliopsida; order Asparagales; family Asparagaceae; genus Agave; species Agave tequilana. Next base: position 2,632 of record JAVJIF010026370.1, read on the forward strand.
TGTAGAACGCGGAATTGATCTTCGCGTTCTGTGTCATCAGGCGCTGATGAATCTGGCGTCTGAGTCCAAGTACTTATGATAAGTATGGTTTGTAGAACGCGGAATTGATCTTCGCGTTCTGTGCTTCCTGACGCAGAGTTGCAGGTCTGGACGCGGATTTGATAATTCCTGCGTCCAGTATCTCTTCTGCGTTTAGATTATAAACACTTAGTATTTCTCTTTGCTTTTGGTAAAGCATCTGACTTAAGTGTTTTTATCTTTTTGCAGCGCCGCAACCTGCTACTTCACTCCCCAAGATACGCCATTTTGGGCATGTAGGTGGTGCTGACCGGAACCTAACCTTTGTGCTGCAAAGGACTGTCCCTGTGACTGCCGACCAGTCGCCGGCTCGTGAGAAGAAGCTCTCGAACGTCGATATGAGGACTCTTCGAGTGCTTATGACCGATGCAGCATTCATCACGGATGATGGCATTCAGCTGGAGAAGCCCGCCTTCTTCTTCGGGGATCATATCCACGATGGCGGCCATCGCGTGCACGAAGGGACTTACACATGGCTCCGTCAAATAGGGGGCAGAAGGTTCTTTCTCCCGGCCATGGATAGGATGTACCCTATGTTCTATTACCAGCATATGTCCGTCCCGCGGAAGATGGAGTTTGACCTCGCTCGATATGCTCCTGAGGTTACTCTTGGCGATCTGGGCTCCCACTACCAAGTGCACCGTCATGACGGCCATGACGGGTCGGTTATCGGCCTTTTCCCTGGATCGCGCAAGAGGGAGATCCCGTCTGGAGAGATACCGCACATTGGCACCACCTTCCTCAACATGTTCATGGCAGCGGAGGGTGACTATCCAGTTGCGTTCCGTGCATATGGGTGGATCCATTCCCCAGCGAATTACTGGTGGGGCAGGATGGTTGGCTTTGTCCTTACCGAGCTCGGGGATTTGCTGAAGCGTGTAGGACTGTACTCGGCGGTCAGGGCCGTACAGTGGGGGATCCCTCAAAGTTCTCAAAACTTCTTTGGGATCCTAGAACGTTACAATCCCTTGACGGGGACGTTCTTTACTCCAGTCGGGGAGATGGGCCTTGCCTTACACGAGCTGCACGAGGTCTCAGGACTGGTAACAGGGGACATGCCCTATGAAGAATATGTCCCGACCGCTGTGGAGCTTCGCCACGTGAAGGAGGAGTTTCCCCTCATATACGAGACCTACTGGGAAGTGCTCTGTCACTTCCATATCTGCGGTCAGATCACCAAATGGCGGTCGCAGGGGGTCACGTATCTGTCTTGGGCCAGTTATTTGTTCAACAATGTGAACACCAAAGACCACTTGATCACCCGATTGGCTCCCAGCTCTGATAGGGAGATCGAAGACCGGATTGACCAGGCTCCCGAGAAGTTCTACACCACAGAATCGAACGAAGATGGTTTCGACCCCGACTTGGTTTTTGAAAGCTTCCACCACCAAGCCCGGACTCCTATCTCCGATCGGGCGCTGCTGGCGGGTTTTCTGATGCTGTGGCTAAAGCGTTGTGTGGTGCCCACGCTGCCACATGAAGTTATAGTTGCCGACGTGGTGTACCCGGCGGTGCTTCTGGCCCATGGCAACCCTATAGCTCTTCTCCCGACCGTGGTGGCTGGTATTCAGAGCGGGCTGCGGGCGCTGGCTAAAAGCTTTTGTGAGCCGCCAAAAACTGTGGATTCCGAGGGAAAGCCGCTCACGGACGCAGAGGGGAATCCAGTGGTGAAGCATCCCAATCCTCGGGTCGAGCTGCCTTACACATACCTTATGGCCTGGTATGTGATGCACTGCCCCTCTTTGATGACGGCGGTGCGTTGGAAGGAGGACTCCGTCCCCTTCATACAGCGATTGGAGGGTTCAAGGTGGGAAGATCCTTATATATATTACATCCGGAAGCGTCTTTCAGCCCCGGCAAACTATCAGCTCAATCGTTGCCTCCTCCAGATCCCTGGTGCATCCTACGGCGATCTACTTGTCGATTCCGCAGGCCCTGATGATTTCACGAGGTTATCCCAGGGAGCCTTCTGGTGGTTGCTCAATATTCGGCCCGGGTATATGCTTTTTCGACAAGGGACGTCATGCACCATTGAGCCATACATGCCGAATCGCTTCGCTCGACAGTTCGGCTATGACCAGCTCTATATCGGGAATCCAAATGCTTATCTCGCCTTCGAAGGGAACTTGTTCGAGGGTGCTCGGGCCTGGTACTATAGTGTGGCTGGAGGGACAGGAACAACCTTCCGTCTACCTCTCGAAGCGCCCAAGTGCCAGATGAGTCTAAGCTATTGTACTTGGTACTCCCAAGCCGTCCAGACACCAGACTTTCTTCCGGCATCTTCATGTATCGAGAGCATCAATGCAAGCCTCGAGGCAAGGACAGAGTCTGGTAAACCAACGAGACTCGTAGAGCAGTACCGGAAAGCCCGTAAGGAGGTCGGGAGAAGGACGAGGAGGGAGCCACGAGCTACAGAGCCACGACCGCCAAGGGCAGAGCCACGAGCGAAGAATGAGCCGTCAGTAACGAGGGCGGAGCCATCAGCGACGAGGGAGGAGCCGCAGACGAAGAGGTCTAGGCAGTTGGTGAGTAAGCGTCCTTACCGCTCTACTTCTGTTGTTGAGCCTGCCCCGAAGAAGGTTAAGAGGGACTCGGCGGCTGAAGTCTCTCAATCTGGAGCCATCTCTGCTGGAGTTGAGGCTCCTCCTGAAGATGTCGTTGCCAGAGTTGGCGAATCTCCGGAAGAGGAAGATTTTCCTCTTCCAGTTCGTGCTCCTAGGCCGCACCACGAGCACCGCGAGGCTGTGGAGGAAGGGGAGTTCATCGAGGAATCCGCTGTTGCTGCTGATGTCGCATCTCCAGAGATTGAAGTAATGGGTAATGCAGATGTTGAGATTCCGGGAGTTGCAGCTCAGCTCAAATCACCTTCTGCTCATGAAAGGAGAGATGAGGCACAGCAGTTGGGATCTCCGAGCGTCTTCATCCCCAGTCCTAGAGCCGTTGACCCTAGTCCTACTACTGGAGTGATTGGAGGCAAGGCTCCGATTGTGGATTCTCCTCGCACTGATCTGTCGTCTTCTTCGTTCTCAGGGGCAAGCATGTTTGAGGACGAGGTCGACTATGGTGATGAACCCGCTCCTCCTGATCAAAGCAAGTTCTTCCATATCTCAGAGGAGGAAATGTATGTGGGCGAGTCATCATCTGCACCACCAGTGGCGGCTATTCCTGTTGAAGGTACCCTTTCCACCTCCTGTCCAATTTTTCTTTACATGTTGAAGAAGATGTCTTGACATTCTTCATTTTATATTGCAGGGTCAGCTGGAGATGCCGAGGCTACAACCTCCTCGCATATTGAGGAGATGGTGGGAGAGTTGACTCGACCACAGGGAATTGAGACCTCCGCTGCTGAGATGCCCTCAGAGGGGGCAGTTGCTGAGACTGGGGAGCCTTCCACTCTGCCAGAGGAGGAAGCCACTACTGAGGTCGAGGAGGCTCGGGTGGAGGCAGGTCCACTCCCAGGAGATTGCACGGCTCAAGTTTCAAATGAAGTTTCTGAGGAAATCGTGCTTGCCACTCCATCATTGGTCGCGGAAGTTCCCGCAGGGATAGCACCTCCGGAAGCACCAGTGGCTGGTTCCGCTCTTGCCGTATCGGCGGTTAGCATGACTTCTGCGCAAAAAGAGCCGGCCTACACCCCTTCTTCCGAGATAGAAAGGGGGTCGGGGAGCGTTCCGGGTGATGACAGCATGGACTTCCTGACGCGCAGTACGGTGCGGCAGTTCTTTGAAGCGATGCGATCGTGCATCGACTTTATTCTTTCTGGGCGTCGTTCTTTTGACTTTGCCCGGAGATTTCTCGGGAATGTGGCCGAGAACATCGAGCTAGTCGGGGGCCTTCCTCTTGCTCAGGCATGTATGCGGGTGGTGGATCAGTTGGAGAGTGACCTGAAAGAGCTGAAGTCTTTAGACGAAGCTGACTCCCTCCACGAAACCCAAGTCATCCTGGATAGCCTCCTTTCTGCCCAAAGGCAAGAGCGACAGGAAGTGGAAGTACAAATTGCCGAAGAGGTCAGCAACCTTGAGCGTTCCCAGGCTGAATGCCAAAGGCTGATTGAAGACTCAGGGGATACTGAGCTTATCATGCAGAACACAGAGCTTGCTATTACCAACGCTCGGGCTGCCATTGCTAAGGCCAAAGCCATGCTAGCTGTCAATGAAGAGAAGCTCGTCGCCCTCCAGAAGAAGCTAGAGGAGCAGAAGGCTGCAAGGGTACGGGCTGAAGAGAGCCAGTCTGTTCATCTCTCCAGATTGGAGACTTTGCGAGCCCAGCTGGCTGAAAAACCCTGCCTATCTGAAGAGGAGCTGCGGGTCCAGGCGATGATGGAGGCTGAGAAGGCACGTCAGCATGAGATGCATCGTCTCAGGGAGCGCATCCGTTCCCTACCAGATCGAGATTTTTAGCCTTCTCCTCCCTTCTTTTTTCTTTTTTTTTTTTGTAACGCTCAATCTTATTTGTATAAGAGAGCGTTTTTGTATCACTTTCATATTTTTGGATATAAATAAAAGTGACACCCTCCTTTTTACTTCTTTTGTCTCGAACTCTTTGCCTTTGGTTGGACATGTAGGAGCAAGGAAGTCTTTTGATCTTTATCAAAATTATAATCATAATCTTAATAAGTCAAAAGATATGAGGAAAGATCTTGTTTCAAGAACTTTCATGACACTGTCAGAGGTGTAAGCTTAACTTGACAGAGGTGATTTTTGGTGGACCTGCCACTTTGTGGAAGAAAGTGACAGGTGGAGTTCGTACCCCCAGGAAAGATGAACTTTTATCAAGGATTTGTGCTTAACTTGATTTCAGATCAGCTGGGGATGTTGATGGAAACATTGTTTATTGGTGTAATGTTAACCAACAATGCCTCCAAAATGAATTCGATATTCTGTTGGGGAGAATATCAAATGAAACTAGACTCGCGGGGGAATCTAGGGAAGTCCTTACCGTTAGAGGTGTGATATTAACTTAACGGGTTGGAAATAGTCTTGTCAGAAGTGTAATGTTAACTTGACAAGGACATGAGTTAGAGGTGTGATATTAACTTAACTCATCGACATCTCAGTTTTATAAGGGAAAACTGAGGGTGTCACTGTCATAGGTGTGATGTTTAACTTAACAGTGAGGGTAATGCTAGAGGTGTAATGTTGAACTTGGCATTAGTCGTCTCGGCTTGAAGAAGTCGAGGAAAGGTCATAGCCATAGGTGTATTGTTGAACTTAGCAATGACTCGGATGCTAGAAGTGTAGTGTTAACTTGGCATCGTTCGTCTCGGCTTAAGGAAGTCGAGGAAAGGTCATAGCCATAGGTGTATTGTTGAACTTAGCAATGACTCGGATGCTAGAAGTGTAGTGTTAACTTGGCATCGTCCATTTCAGCTTCGATATGGAAGTCTGAAGAAAGGGTGACTGTCAGAGGTGTAATATTAACTTGACGGGCACCTGATATACTGCTTAGAGGTGTAATGTTAACTTAAACAGTAGTTTGTCAGAGGTGTGATATTAACTTGACAAGAATTGGCTCTTGATAGGAGCAATTTGAGGACCTGTCATTCTATTGATGAGAATTGACAAGTGGAATTTGAAATGCCAGAGGTATAGTGTTAACTTGGCAATTTTGAAGTTTGCTGCTCTATGTAGAGGTAACAAGCGGGGCTTGTACTCGACAAGGAGTATTCATTACCAGAGGTATAGTGTTTAACGTAGTAATGTTTGCATTTTGTGGTCCTACCATTCTATGGATGAGAACTGGTAAGAGATTTTGGAGGAGAGAGTGGAATCAGGTCCACTTAGGATTTTTAGCAAACCCTCAGCTGTCAACGGATTTGAGGTGCCTTTACCAACTACCGTTTGAGTTGGGCTAGTCATGCTATTCCCCTCAGCATGATGAGTTGTCGAGGACTTATGTTGGGCTTAGATGCCAACATTTTCCTCTATCCTTAGCCGTCGAAGGCGTTGGATGTTTGATCAGAGGTGTGGTATTAACTTGATCGGCAGAAGAACACCATCTAGGATAGTATTTCTTCAGGAATTTGCCATTGATTGGCATCATGAGTGTATCGCCATTAGAGGTTATGAGACGATACGATCCATTCGAGTAGACCGACTCTACTACAAATGGTCCTTCCCATTTGGGTTGGAATTTTCCCTTTGTCTTGTGCGTCATGACCATGGGTCTCCGGACGGCTAAGACAAGGTCGCCTTTCTTGAAAGTTCGCGTTTTGACTTTCTTGTTGAAGGTTCTGGTGATGCGAGCTTGATAAAGCTCGATCTGCTGCTGGGCCTGCAGACGCTTGTCGTCTAAGGCCTCCAGTTCTTGGAGTCGCTGTCGATGCTTCTCCTCTGTTGTCATCTCGGCGGTCAGGGCGACGCGTAGAGATGGAATTTGGATTTCCAGTGGGAGGACAGCTTCACATCCGTACACCAAGGAAAATGGCGTGGCTTTAGTTGGGGTTCGCACGGTCGTACGATATGCCCATAAGCATTCACCCAACTTATCGTCCCAGTCTCGTTGACTTTTCGAGACGAATTTCTTGAGAAGCTTGCCAATAGTCTTATTGAAAGCTTCCGCGAGGCCGTTGGCGGGAGGATAGTATGCCGTTGATGACACACTCTGGATTCTGAACTTAGCACAGAATCTCTGGAAAGCCTGGCTGATGAACTGGGGTCCATTGTCATGGACGATCCGCCGAGGCACACCGAAGCGATAGATAACGTGATGTTTCACGAACTTGATCACGTTAGACGATTTTACCTCTTTTAGAGGAACAGCTTCGGCCCACTTGGAGAAGTAATCGGTTATTGCTAGAATGAACCGATGTCCTTTCGACGATGGTGGGCTGATGGGGCCAACCACGTCCATCCCCCACATTTCGAACGGCCAAGTAGAGGTCGTAGAGTGGAGATACCCTGGTGCTTGATGGATGAAATCGCCATGTATTTGACAGGCGTGACATCTCTTAGCGAGGGAGATGGCGTCGACAATCATCTTGGGCCAATAGTAACCCAATCTTTGGAGTCGGTTTGCCAGCTTCGGGCCAGGTTGATGAGCTCCACAAATACCATCGTGGGCTTCTTTCAACACTTCACGGGCTTCTTTTGATGAGAGGCACCGGAGCAGGATCCCGTCATGCGATCGACGGTACAGTGTTCGCGTGATCGCATTATAGTAAAATTTGGGGGCTTTCCTCCGAATGGCGGCCGCCTCTTTGGTGTCTTCAGGCAGGATGCCGTATAAGACATAATCAATATAGGGAAATCGCCAGTCTTTAAGCTCTGGAGCGGTTGACACTTCAAGTGTTTCTTTACCGCGACGATCTCCTGTTGACCCTGGGTAGTCTCCGGGGGAAATTTTTGGACAGTATAGGTCGTGGCTATAGACGAATACTTTCTCCATTGCTCCTGCTGGGAGAGCTAGGGAAGCTGCGAGAGATGCGAGGGCATCTGCATGCGCATTTTGGCTTCGCGGCACATGGTCGATGTAGAAGTTTGAAAACTTCTCCGCCATGTGGATTGTCGCGTCGTAGTAGGGTACTAGATCTTCATGTCTGACCTCATACTCTCCGCGAACTTGGCTGACGATGAGTTTGGAGTCACCGTACGCCTCGAGATTTTTAACGCCAATCTCATCGGCGAATTGCATCCCAATCAGGAGAGCGTTGTATTCCGCCACATTGTTGGAACAGGGTTCGGTTAACGAGATAGCCCGGGGGATCACGTAGTTTTGTGGGGAGACGAGTACTACTCCTACCCCCGCTACTGTGTGTCCCTTTGGGCTTGCCCTTGATGCACCATCGAAGAAAAGTTGCCATACTTGTCCTTCGAATGTTGCCTGAGTCAGGCATACTTCAGCGACCTCATCTGGGAGATCCTCATAAAGTTTGGCTGCCCTCGGATCTGGGTGTTCGGCTAAGAAGTCCGCCACCGCTTGTCCTTTAATGGCCTTCTGTGGCAGGAAGTGCATCTCATATTGAGAGAGCAATATAGCCCATTTCGCCAGCCGGCCATTCAATGATGAAGGCTTTGTCATAAGCAACCTCAGGGGGTTGACTTTTGATATGACATTTATAGTTTGGCCTACCAGATAATGTCGCATTTTCTGAATAGCGAACACCAAGGCCAAACACTCCTTCTCGATCGGGTTGTATCGATGTTCGGCCCCGATCATCGTTCTACTGAGGTAGTAGATTGCTTGTTCTCGTCCTTGGTCATCATTCTGAGCTAGTAGAGCTCCCAAAGAATGATCCATCGATCGGACGTACACCAGGAAGGGTTTTCCGGATACCGGAGCTGCAAGTACTGGTGGTTGGGTGAGGTATCGTTTGATCTCCTCGAATGCTTGCTGGCAAGCGTCGTCCCATATGAACGAGACTCCCTTCTTCATCAGCTTAGCGAAGGGTTGGCATCTTCCGGAGAGATTTGAAATAAATCTGCGGATGTATGCCAGTCGTCCCTGCAATCCTCTGAGCTCCCTGAGGCTTCTTGGAGGTTGCATTTCCTGAATGGCGCGAACCTTCTCCGGATCCAAATGAATTCCGGTAGAGGTTACAACAAACCCTAGGAATTTTCCGCTGGCTACCCCCAGGAATGATTTGGTGGGATTCATCTTCAATTGATGAGCCCGCATGATGTCAAAGACCGCTTTTAGGTCCGCTATGTGATCGCCTTTAGTGCGGCTTTTCACCGCGATGTCATCGACATAGCACTCCACCGTTTTGCGTATCTGCTGGTGAAAAATGGCATTCATAGTCCTTTGGTATGTTGCCCCTGCATTCTTTAGTCCGAAGGGCATGACGGTGTAGCAGTATACTCCTAGAGGTGTCCTGAAGGAGGTATGCTTTTCGTCGTCAGGGTACATCTTGATTTGATTGTAACCTGAGAATCCGTCCATAAAGGACATTCGCTCGAACCCGCATGTATTGTCAATCATGACATCTGTGATTGGCAACGGGAACTCGTCTTTGGGGCAGGCCTCGTTTAGATCGCGGAAGTCGATGCAGATCCGGATCTTCCCGTTCTTCTTAGCAACGGGGACAATGTTAGCTACCCAGTCGGGATGTTGTTCCTCCCTGATGAAGCCAGAGTCAATGAGCTTTTTGACTTCTGATTGAATGGCTTCCATTACTTCTGGACGAAACCGTCGCTGCTGTTGCTTGACGGGCTTTACATCCGGACTGATGTTGAGGCGGTGCATAGCCACTTGAGGATCGAGTCCAGGCATGTCCTCATAATTCCAGGCGAAGACGTCTATATACTCTTGTATAAGAGATATTAGATCCTTCTTCTCTGATGGTGACAGGCCGTCACTTATGAAGATGGGCTTAGGATTAGCATCATCTCCTAGGTTGATCTGAACAACCTTGTCTTCTGTGGGTGGCTCACGCTGTTCGAAGCGGATATCCCAGAGAGCATTCAGGTGTTTGATCCAGGGGTCTGTATCTGACTGGATCATTTCTTCGTCTTCGTCTTCCAGATGGTTTGTTGAAGCCATGTTTACTGAAAGCCCTTGAAGATGTTGCCAATACTGACATCTGATTCCCACGATGACGTGTCTGAAGAGTGATCATGGCCTGATGGTTCCTCGGAATCAGGGGCTGACGGGATCGGAGTTGATATATAGCCCAACCCCCTGCGGGTCTGATGATAATAATCAGGTGCTTTCCCTTTTGGCACAAAAGATCGGAGCAACGATCTCCTTCCTTTGCCGAAGTTCAACCCGGGTCCGCTGGCTAGATCATACCCCATACGCTTCATCATCTTGAGCGCTTTTGGTTCATAGTGATTGAACTGCGGGGGCTCTTCTTCGCCTTCTGATTCATCATGGGGTGTTGGTTGAGACGAGCCTCGCCCAAAAAGTATTGGTCTTTGGCCTTTTCGTCTGACTGGAACCATGAATACAGATTCTTGTGCATCACCATCATCCTGGTACGTCCCGAAGGATGATTTTATTGGTACATGCAATGATGTCAAAGCACCCATTGCCGACCATACATCCTCGTCTACGCCGGTACTGGTATCCGACGGTATTGAATCAGACTCACACACAGGAAAGTACGCGAAATCTAAATCTTCATTAATATACCAACCGCCTACATCGTCGGTGGTATCAACATCGAGCTTATTAGTGCTCTTTACAAGTGGTTCTAGCTCCCACATGCACTCTTCTTTTTCGGGCTCGATGTCAGCCTCGTTACCAGAGTCTGGCTCCTCTGGTTGCGGGGTTTCATTATTCTCCTCATATAAGAGGGAATCCGTGAAATAATTCTCGACCCCTTTGAACGGATGCCTTTCGGCAATCAACGTTCGGACCTGTCCGCTCTCGTCAATGTATTTCATGACTTGATGGAGAGTGGAGGGGACGATGGAATTTTGGTGAATCCATGGTCGTCCCAGCAACAGGTTGTAAGACGTGTCAGCGTCAATGACGTAACACGTTACTTCTGATTTGAGGCTCCCGATCCGGCATTTGAGCTTGATCTTCCCCATCGGGCGGGAGCTGTTGGCATTAAACCCATAAATAGTCGTCTGGGTAGGGCTCAGACGATGGGTAGGAATGCCCAGAAATTGCATGACCCGGCGAGGTATGATGCTTAGTGCGGACCCAGGGTCTACCTGAATGCGATTCACCTCGGATGACCCGATATACCCCGTGAAGTATAGGGGTCGGTCATGCTTCCCTTTAACCTGCATGTCATCTTTTGTGAAAGAGATGCAGGGAGCATTTGGGGAGGTGTGGAGGCAATCCTCTACATCTTCCTCCCTCGGTACGTGGGTCAGAAAGGCCTCAGCGTTTGTCAGGGCTTCTTGTAGAGCTTCTCTGGTTGACTTTGATAGCCTCAGGAGCTCATACAAGGTAATGCGTGCTGGGATGTTGGCTAACTGAGCCAGCACATCGAAGCGGTAAGGTGTCGAAGGTGTCGAAGATCCTTCCGCTGCACTTCTTGAAAGAACCCGAGAAAACCGAGTTTCTTTCTGTTTCTCCACGGGTGGTTTTGTGGAGCGCTGAGCTGGCTCTACAGCTGGTTGAGGAGGGACCACCGCCTTTTCGCCGTACTGCTTCAAGTACGCCTGCCCTGAACGGGTGCCTGCTGTCGGTTGGTTGGGCTCTGCCGCCAGGACTATTGTTTCCTCTTCTGAGTCGGTCAGCGAAGGAACATCAGCGTCTGCTTCCCGGGAAGAAGCGCAGATCACGTGGCAAGATGATGCCTTCCCCTTGCCTTTGGACTTCCTGTTGGTCACAGTCGTCCATTGTTGCTCGTCGACGAGGTCAGGGTGGACCCACATGATTTCCCCTTGAGGTGTAGGGACGGGTACCAAGCCTTTCTCCTGCTGCTGATGAGGGTCTGTATTGACCACTCTCAATTCTCCTTTCGGGACAGATATCACTCCCACGGGCATCGGAGGTCGTGTCCCAAAGTGGAGCATCGACGTCATGTTGGCCGTCATCTTCTTCTGCTCTGGTCGGAGTTTTAATACCTCCGCGTCAATCAGGGCTTGAAGGACGTCCTTGAAGATGTAGCAGCTCCTGGTAGGGTGCCCGAGCATCCTATGGTACAGGCAGTAGTTGGGATTGTCGGTCTTGCCGACTTCTTCCGGGCGCCTGATTTCAGGGAGCTTCAGTCGATTGCTCTTGTTGAGTAGTTTGAAGAGCGAATCGACGTGTTCCTCCTTGAAGGAATACTGCTTGTTGGGGCGTGGCTGGCTTGAAGAGCCACTTGCCCTGCCTGTTTGAGGTTTGGTGGGAGCTTTGGTCTCCGTCGCCAAATTATCCTTCCGTTTGGTTTGGAGGGATGTGTCTGGTGCACGCCTTGTCGACCTCTCTGGCCTGGGCTTGCCTTCTTCCGCTCTGACGCGGGCAACAATCTCCTCAGCCTGTTCACCTTGCTGGACTAATTGTTTCCAGGTGCGGCTTTCAGCAACTCCTATCTGAGCAAGGAGTGAGGTTTGGAGATTGTGGCGACATGTTTCCACCAGGGTGGCCTGGGTCATGCCGCTTGGACATCGGAGTGCCGTGTTCCGAAATCTTTCTACGAAAGACTTAACGGACTCTCCCTTTCGCTGTTTGGTAGCTAAAAGGGTAGGCATTGTGACCTCCGAATCATCTTCAAAGAAGCGTGTTAGAAACAGCTTCTCCAAGTCGCCCCAGTTCTTGATGGAACCTTCCGGGAGCTTCATAAACCATTCAAAGGCCAACCCTTTTAGGGTGCCAATGAACAGTCGCGCCAATATAGCGTCGTTATCTACCACATTCCCAGTTTGGGATTTGAAGTAGTAGATATGCTGGTTGGGTGATCCCTTCCCGTCAAATGCTTGGAGAGTTGGAGCCTTGAACTTAGGAGGGTACGGGACTAAGTCCCACTCGGCCGGATAGGGCCGGACCACTCCAGCTTCTTGGAGATCTTTACGACTGGCAAGGGCGTTGAGTCGTTGCTCCAGTAGGCTCATTCTTTGATCTTGAGCCTTCTCCGAGTCCGGGTTGCTTCCTGCATGCGCTGAAGGCTGGGACACATCTGGAGTAGATCGTCGTGTCCTTTCTGAAGGATCGGAGGGTGGACTTTCTCTCCTTCCCCTTCTTGCTCTTGGCCTTCTAGGAGGAGATCTCTCTCTCTCTTCGAGCAATTTCTCAAGCATGTGCTTGAGACCGTCAATGGTTCTCTGCTGAGAGGAGAGTATTTGCATTTGGTGCTTCTGCATCTGCACTAGATGCTTAGTTGTCTCCTCAGGAGCGTCTTCTTTATCCTCAGGAGCATCTGCCATGTAGGCAAAAACTCCCCTTTCACCGGAAGAGTTCGAATCTTGCGACTCTATCACTACGGAGTGAGAGTCGTCCATTCTAATGCCGCGGGATAAGGCATTATAGTCAATTGGGGGGATGGTCCCTGTCCTGGTACGGGTATGTCGATACACCCCTTCTGTCTCAGAGTTTGACCCCTCTGAATTGACCATTGGTTGTTTTCCCCTGCTTCTGCTTGTCATATATGCAGTAAGCTCCGGGTATTCGACATCAGGGAAGGTTCTCCTTCGGTGGGAGCGTCTTCTTTTGGCTGACGGAGGAATCAGGGTCAGCTGTCTAATCAAAGACGGCTGGTGCACGCCTGATTCGCAATGGCATCCAGAGAGCATCTGGATGAGTTGTTGACAGCAGCAAGAAGAAGTGGCCTGATTGGCACTTCTTTTCCTTGTCAAATAATCCCTCAAATCCGTGGGAGGGGGATTAAATAGACTGGCCTCACAACGTCGAAGACGGGGGGCAGTCGTGTGTTGCGCTGTCTGAACGCAGGTCTCAGAAACGCGGTGGTCACGCTGTTGCGTTCCGCGCGTCTGGCGTCTCTGTTGAGACGAGACGCGGTTCTCGCGTTGTTGTCTGCTGCGTTGGAGCAGAGAGACTTGAGGCGTTACGCGCGTCTGGCGTCTCTGTTGAGACGAGACGCGGTCCTCGCACTGTTGTCTGCTGCGTTGGAGCAGAGAAACTTGGGAGATAGTGGGCTGCTGGGCCCTACGCCTGGGGGCGCATGCGTCCTGCGTTTGATGAGACGCAGAAGCTTCGCTTTGGCGTTTGGCAAGTTGGTCTTCGGCAGACACAACTTGAGGAGTCTCGCGTTTGGGTCGCCAAACGCGGATCTCTCGCACTGGTCGGGGTGCGGGCAAGGCATCAGATTGAACGCCGCGTCCAACCCCAGTCAGAAAACCATCGGTTCCGACCGAGTGTTGACGCGCGCGTCTTCTCAGTCGACGCTCGGCATTCCGATTGCGTCGTGGAGGAGGAGAGAAGCCAACAATTTCCTGGTTTGAAGAACCAGGGATGTTCACCACGCGGGTCTCTTGAGAGACGTTGACGCGGGGTTTCTGCGCGACGCGGTTGGTCGCAGCAGTAGTTGTGCCGGGGACCACGCGGGCCTTCTGGGAGGCGTTGGCGCGTGGGTTCTGTGCGTCGCGGTTGATCGCAGCAGAGGCGTTGGATGTCACGCGGGCCTTCGGGGAGGCGTTGACGCGTAAGCCGGACGCAGCACAGTGGGTGACAGCAGCGTCCGATAGAGCCACAGATAGGGCTTCGGGAAGCTGTCCACTCGAGACCCTGCGGCAGACGCGGGTCTTTGGGCTCTTGGAGCCAGAAGAGAGAAACTCTTCGTACTTCGCCTGGTCGAACTCAACGACGAGTGATTCGACCATCTTCCCCTTACGGAGAACGTCATCCTGCACCACGATGTGCTCATCGGTCACGAATGTAGTCCCCAGCGGAGTCGCCATCTCTTGTTCGGTACGGAAAGAGATTTGCCGTAAAATTTCCTTGAATCGGTTGAAAGATTACAACAAAACAATATTCCGACTACAAGGGAGGGAGGATGCTTGAGTCTTCCCTTTGTTTAAGGCTGGGTTCTTCGTGTGGCGATGGAGAGTGAATCTTGTTCTCCGTTGACCAGATGACCGTCCTGGACCGTCGGGGGTCTTCTCTTCGGCCGGTAGGGGAGTAACTCAGCTCCGTCTACCAAACTCTCAAAGAGGAGGTAAGCGAAGAGCGGTTAGTACTCAGTAAGCCTGCTGAAGAGTCTTCTCTCTTGTTGGCGTCGTGCTTCTCTCAAAATCTCCGACCTTTGGATTTAATTTGCTCGCCCGACCCTTCTCTGATTCTGGATTCAAGAATGCCCGACCCCTCTCCCTTTGATTCAATCAATCGACCCTTCCTTCATAGCCAACAGGGCTATTTATAGGGGTCTTAAGGGGTGATCGTGCCCCCTAAAAATGCGCCTGAATGAGGGGCCGTTACCCGCTATACGCGCGGTAACTGACCTCCACGATCTGGGGCGGTTGCAACTGAGACGCGGGCTTTGAACCGACGCGCCTTGATGCTGAGACGCGGGCTTCAGGCCGACGCGCCTTGATGCTGAGACGCGGGTTTTGAACCGAACGCGCCTTGAAGTTGAGACGCGGGCTTCGGGCCGACGCGCCTTGATGCTGAGACGCGGGCTTCAGGCCGACGCGCCTTGATGCTGAGACGCGGGTTTTGAACCGAACGCGCCTTGAAGTTGAGACGCGGGCTTCGGGCCGACGCGCCTTGATGTAGAGACGCGGGTTTTGAACCGAACGCGCCTTGAAGTTGAGACGCGGGCTTCGGGCCGACGCGCCTTGATGTAGAGACGCGGGCTTTGAACCAAACGCGCCTTGAAGTTGAGACGCGGGCTTCGGGCCGACGCGCCTTGATGCTGAGACGCGGGCTTCAGTCCCTTGCGTCTAATGTTTAAGACTGCTTCTTTGATGGCTTGCCTGGTTAGTCATTTTTAGACAGCCTACAAGTCGACATACGGCTTGCCTTGAGAGTCGACAGTCCTTGGAGCCTCGCATAGTCTCTTGGCTAGCGCCCGCAACCCGCTCTGAATGCCAGCCGCCACGGCCGGAAGAAGGGCTATAGGACGGCCATGGGCCAGGAGCACTGCTGGATACACCAGTCGGCAATAATGACTTCATGTGGCCGTGTAGGTACCACGCAACGCTTCAACCACAGCATCAAGAAGCCCGCCAACAGCGCTCGACTAGAGATAGAAGCCCGGGCCCGGTGATGATAGCTTTCGAAAAGCGTATCAGGTTCGAAGCCGTCCTCGTTCGACCCAGTGGTATAAAAGCCCCCAGAAGCTTGTGCGACCATGTCGTCAACTCCCTGTTCAGAGAGGGGAGCCAGTCGAGTATCGAATGATCCTTCTTGCTGACATTGCTAAATAAGTAATTGGCCCAGGATAGATGCCTGACTCCATGCGTCCTCCAACCGGTTACCTGACCACAAATATGGAAGTGGCACATCACTTCCCAATAGGTCTCGTACACCTCAGGGGAATCCTTCTTTATAAGGTCAAGCTCCCTAGCAGTCGGGACATATTCTTCATAAGGGAACTCCCCCATCACCAGCCCCGAGACCTCATGCAACTCATGCAGTGCAAGGCCCATTTCTCCAACCGGGGTAAAGAATGTCCCCGTCTGAGGGTTGTAGCGCTCCAAGATCCCGAAGAAGTTGTGAGAGCTCATTGGGATGCCCCATTGTACGGCCCTGACTGCTGAGTATAATCCCACGTGCTCAAGCAGATCTCCAAGATCGGAGAGGGCAAAACCCACCATCCTGCCCCACCAAGAATTCTCCGTGGAGTGGACCCATCCTGGCAAATGGAACTTGCCGGATAATCACCCTCTGCTTCTACGAACGAGTTGAGGAAGGTGGTGGCAAGCTGCGGGATCTCTCCGACTGGAAGCTCAGACTTGCGTGACCCGGGAAACAAGCCGAGGACCGCCCGGTCATGGCAATCATGACGGTATACGTTCTGGGATTTGAAATTCCCAAGGGTAATCTCAGAGATATCCCGGGACACGTCCCACTTCATCTTCCGAAGGACGGACAGATGTTGGAGATAAGACAACGGGAGCATCCTCTCCATGGCTGGAAGGAAGTATCTCCTCTCCCCTATCTGACGGAGCCACCTGTAATTCCCGTCATACATTGGGTTGCCACCGTCGCTGACATGATCTCCAAAGAAGAAAGCAGGCTTCTCCAGCTTGATGTGGGTATCCGTTGCGAAGACTGCATCGGTCATGAGCACCCGAGAAGTCCTCTCATTAACATGGGCAATCATTTCCCTGCGAACTGGCGACCTGTCAGCAGTCACAGGTATGGTCCTTCGCAGTGCAAAAGTCAGACGGTGGTCGGCACCACCCACGCGGCCAAAATGGTGCATCTTGGCAAGTGAACCTGAAACATGCGGCACTGCAAAAGAAAAAGACACTTGGTCAGATACTTTGCCAAAAATAAGGGAAGACGCTAAGTGTTCATAATTCAAAACGCAGCCGAGACATTGGACGCAGGAGTTATCATCCGCGTCCAGACCTGCGAACTTGCACCAAAACGCAGAAGAGATACTGGACGCAGGAATTTTTCGAATCCGCGTCCAGACCTGCAAAGCTGCGTTCTACAAACCAAGACTTATGAAAATTCGAAGTACTTGGACTCAAACGCCAGATTCTACAAAATCGGCGGTTGAAGACACAGAACGCAAGGATCAAATCCGCGTTCTGCAAATCGCGTCCAGAGACCTTCACAATTAGAAATATTCTAAGTGAAGGACCCAGAGTGCAGAGTTCACCAGCGTCGGATCATCAGGCCCGCGCCCCGGTTATCATCTCAAGGACAGCGTCCGAGAATCAAACACGATATTGTGTTAAAGGTCCTTAGGGTTCTATGAGCATGTTTTAATGGCGGAACCCACACCGAAGGTGCATTTTTACCTCGGAAAACACCCTCCTGCGCAGAGGAAGCATCTCTCTCAGCTTCGGCGACGGTCGCCCTTGAGGTCGATGCAGTCGGTTTTGTCTTGGGAGCCATTGAAGATCAAGAAATCCGAGCGAGGAGATGAATAGTTGAACAGAGAAGGAAGTCCTTTTTCTCAGAGAATGCGGTTCGGAGAAGAAGACACATCTCTCCAACTATTGCCTTTTATAGGCACGGAGATTCGCGAAGATACGCAGCGTTTGGCCCAATAAACGCTGCAGCGAATCGCTGCCTGACGCGTGGAGCCAAATCATTGTTTAAACAGGGAAGATCATGCGTCGCGACCCCGCCACAAGTCAGAAGTTGACACGTGGAGCAGTTCATTTAATGAACCGGGGGATCCGCGCGCCAAAAGGCGAAATCTCGCCGTTTCCCCAGGCCAGCTGGCGGCGTAATCATGACATGGCACAGGTGCGCGTCCCAAAGTACGCGGCTCTTCGGTGGACATGCCCCGTCAGCATCATCATAAATGCACCCAGAAAATCGCGTCTGCATTTCAAGAGACGCGTCTCTCCAAAGTCCGCGTCCCCTCAAACAGGCCAAACATCGCGTCTCGCTAAGAAGTCGCGTCTTTAAAGCAGTCTCTGCTTTTTCAAAAAGGAACCTGCGTCCAGTCTCCTGCTTCTACAAGTCAGTTCAACAGTACACTGACGCAAACAGATGCAAACAGACAACCAACCACTCCCGGCCAAAAGCGCACCCGTGACAGACTAAAAGCAATCGGGGAGGTCTAGACTGTGTATCTAGACACTCAACACGATCCACTCTGACGGCTTCAAAGAGTTCAACAGTACACTCACGAAGACCAATTCCAGATAAGATCAAACCCGAAGCATCAACAGTCCAGTCATAAACGCGAACACGGCTAAGATCCAAAGTATTCCGAAATCCGTCCCATTCAACTGCGGAATATCAGAAACTTTGGAGGGGGTTCTGTAGGCTGTCTAAAAATGACTAACAGACCAGCCATTTAGGAAGCAGAGTCTCAAGCTCTAGACGCGAGAAATCGATGCTCGCGTCTCAGCATTAAGACGCGTTGGCTCTACACCCGCGTCTCAACGTTCAGACGCGTCGGCCCGAAGCCCGCGTCTCAGCATCAAGGCGCATCGGCCCGACGCCCGCACCTCAGCATCCAGACGTGAAGGCCCGAAGCCCGCGTCTCAAGGCGCGTTTGGCTCGACGCCCGCGTCTCAAACTTCAAGGCGCGTTTGGCCAACGCCCGCGTCTCAGTTGCAACGGCCCTGATTGCGGGGCCAGTCACCGCGCATGTAGCGGGTAGTGGCCCCTCATTCGGGAGCATTTTCAGGAGGCACCTTCACCCCCTGAGATCCCTATAAATAGCCTTGTTTGCTATGAAGAGGGGATCGAAGCTTGGGAGAAGATCGGAGTTTCGAGAAGGGAGAGAGCTTTGAGATAAGGCATCATCAAAATCGATCCAGGCAAGAGGATCATCAAGAGGGAAGCACGACTCTTCAGCGAGCTTACTGAGTACTAGCCGCTCTTCGCCTACCTCCTCTTTGAGAGTTTTAGTAGACGGAGCTGAGTTACTCTTTCTACCGACCGAAGAGAAGACCCCCGACGGTCCAGGACGGTCATCTGGTCAACGGAGAACAAGATTCACTCTCCATCGCCACACGAAGAACCCAGCTTTAAACAAAGGAAAGATTCAGACATCCTCCCTCCCTTGTAACTGGAAAAGAGGGAAGAGTAGTTCTTTTGGTTGTAATCGTTTCGCTTGAATCAAGGAAATCTTTTACAGCTAAAACCACTTTCTCCGACTACCAGGATTTTCCGGCCCCGTACAAGAGATTTTTTTTTTTTTTATTCTTGTACGGGGCCGGAAAATCCTGGTGGTCGGAGAAAGTGGTTTTAGCTGTAAAAGATTTCCTTGATTCAAGCGAAACGATTACAACCAAAAGAACTACTCTTCCCTCTTTTCCAGTTACAAGGGAGGGAGGATGTATGAATCTTCCCTTTGTTTAAAGCTGGGTTCTTCGTGTGGCGATGGAGAGTGAATCTTGTTCTCCGTTGACCAGATGACCGTCCTGGACCGTCGGGGTCTTCTCTTCGGTCGGTAGAAAGAGTAACTCAGCTCCGTCTACCAAAACTCTCAAAGAGGAGGTAGGCGAAGAGCGGCTAGTACTCAGTAAGCTCGCTGAAGAGTCGTGCTTCCCTCTTGATGATCCTCTTGCCTGGATCGATTTTGATGATGCCTTATCTCAAAGCTCTCTCCCTTCTCGAAACTCCGATCTTCTCCCAAGCTTCGATCCCTCTTCATAGCAAACAAGGCTATTTATAGGGATCTCAGGGGGTGAAGGTGCCTCCTGAAAACGCTCCTGAATGAGGGGCCACTACCCGCTACATGCGCGGTGACTGGCCCCGCAATCAGGGCCGTTGCAACTGAGACGCGGGCGTTGGGCCAAACGCGCCTTGAAGTTTGAGACGCGGGCGTCGAGCCAAACGCGCCTTGAGACGCGGGCTTCGGGCCTTCACGTCTGGATGCTGAGGTGCGGGCGTCGGGCCGATGCGCCTTGATGCTGAGACGCGGGCTTCGGGCCGACGCGTCTGAACGTTGAGACGCGGGTGTAGAGCCAACGCGTCTTAATGCTGAGACGCGAGCATCGATTTCTCGCGTCTAGAGCTTGAGACTCTGCTTCCTAAATGGCTGGTCTGTTAGTCATTTTTAGACAGCCTACACTCTACGTGAAGCTCCATTGACCACACTTCTTCACCTCTATGTGAAAGTCCAAACAACTTCTCGAGAACCCAACCCTAGCTTCATAAGAGTTGCATCACCAATGGCTGCGCCTTTACGGCTGCCTACGTACCTTTGCCCAAAAGGATCAAGCCAACCGTAGTTCTTTCAACTGAGCTTCATCAAGCTCGAATAATGTTACCTGTTCCTGCAGCAGTGAACCTGTAGACTGAACCATATGAACCTCTTCCTGACCATCATGGAGAGCAACGGCCTTCAACTTGAGCTTGTCGCGTCCACAAGCTTGAGATTCATCCTTCTTTAACCACGAACGTGGTCTCACCTTGGTTCCTTTGGCTGCACTCAACTTGACATCTTCAGCAATGTCTTCAACCTGTTCAGCATCCCTCTTGTTATCAAGATCTCCACCCGATGTCACCTCCGATGAAGTCTCCTTTGATGCCGAACTACCTGGAGATGATGGAGTAGCATCGACCTCCACCCGCTGCGATCCTCCCTTGGTCTTCATCCTCTCCACCTGCTGAGAGACGATGGACTTCAACCCTGAAGCCTCTCCAAATGTGACATTCCTGCTCATCACGATCCTTTTGTCCTTGGGATCCCACAACCTGTAGCTGTTCTCCTTGATGCCCAAATAGACAAACCTCCTTGCTTGCGGACTCACCTTGCCATTCTTGGCACTGAAGTAAGCCGGACTTCCAAATTCCCGCAGCAAACCATGATATTGAGCTGTTTTTCCAGACCAATGTTCCAGTGGAGCTTTACCTCCTATCGCAGTCGTTTGATTCTTGAGATGGCTAGCATACTCAATCGCCTCAGTCCAAAGCGACTTGTCCAATCCTGCATTGGACAATAACCTTCGAACCTCCTCCAGCAAGGGACGGACCACATCCTTAGCCAACTCATCTGTACCTGTTGAGAAGTGTGTAGCAATTCCTGTGTTCTGGCCAAACTGTAGGAATCGGTCAATGTCTATTCCAACATTACCAATGTAGAGCTCCTTTATCCTCCTACCTATCTGCCTCTCCATTCTTCCGCTCCACTTCCTCAACACATCTAGGGCTTCACCCCTTTGTCTCATCGGATATATCCAAAACTGCCTAGATGAACAATCAATTACCGAGACAAAGTACCTGTGACCTCCAAGCGATGCCGTCTTAGCAGGTCCCATACATTCACGTGAACACGATCAAGAAGACCTTCATTGTGGTGAGAACTGGTGCTAAAACTCACCTTCTTCTTGTCCAGAACCCTGTGTCCACCTTCTGACTTGCAGGTAGCAGCACCTTCTTCTGATTTCATCTTTGCAGGAGCTCGCAAAGATTCTTCTTCTTGTCCGGCTTTTCCTGCTGAATCCCCAGGCCAACCTCATCTTTTGTACTCGAAGTCTCCACCTGATCTGAAATAGTACTACCCTTCAAGTAGTATAAATTTCCTCGGCGGACGCCCTTCATTACAACCATCGAGCCCTTGATCATCTTGAGATCGCCATCTCGAACCGATATCATCATGCCTGATGCTTCCAAAGTTCCCAAAGAGATTAAATTTCTCTTCATCTGAGGTACATACCTCACACCTGTCAACTCCCAAACCATCCCATCAAACATCCTGATTGGGATTGTACCAACACCCTCCACGCTACATGAGTGATCATCACCCATCACCACTGAGCTACCTTCCAGCTTCTCAAAACTGGTGAACCAGCTCCTATTTGGACATGCATGGTATGTTGTACCTGAATCCATAATCCACTCATCTTTGTATGAGTTACTAACACTGGGAGAACTGACTGAAAAAGAGAATCCCGACGAGTCCGAATCTGCTCCATCTGTCTTTGAACTACTCCTCTGAGTCTTCGTCACCTTTGATAGATTTGCTTCAGCATTCGACTCCTTCTTCTTCCCTTGAACTTTGGGCAATCAACCTTCCAGTGCCCCAACTCTTACAATACATGCACTGGTTTCTTTTGAGGTCCTTGAATCCCGGCCTGGACTTCGATCTTCCACCCATCTCTCTACCCTTCCTTGATGAATTTCTGCCTCTCACCTCCAATGCCTCTGCCACTGAACTTGACTGACCAGAATGTCTCTCATTCTTCCTTGTCTCATAGCTCATCAATGCAGACGACACCTCATCATAGACTAAAGTTTGTCTACCATTGATAAACGTCATGGTGAATGTCTCATACTCCTCCGGTGGGAGCGAGTTCAGGAGAATGACTGTCTTGTCTTCCTCTTCTACCTTGACATCCACGTTCATCAGATCTGTGAGAATCTTCGTATACCGGTTTATGTGCTCATTCACTGTGCTCCCCCTCTGCATCCTGAACAAATACAGCTTACTCTTAAGCTGCAGCCGTGATTCCACACTCTTGGTCAGGTACTTCTTTTCTAGGGTTTCCCACAGTTTCTTTGCCGACGCCTCATGTTGCACAAGGTACTTGATATCCTGTGCCAAGCATGAACGAATCAAGCCACATGCCGATCTATTCATCTTTGCCCATTCCTCCTCGGTGGTTGTGTTCTTCTTCTTCTCCAATAGGAGCGTGTCCTCGAGGTTCTGTGCATTCAATGCATCCATAACCTCACACCTCCACATCCCGAAATTGTTAGTTCCATTGAACTTAACAACATCAATCCTGGAGTTGTTCATTGTTTTAACAGACTTAGATTCCTCTGCCATTGAGATCCTTTCCTTGACCCTCTAACTATGCGGAAGATTAAATACTTGCAAAATAGATCTATTTCTGAGAAAAAAAATTGATTTTTACCTCTACCTTGAAACCCTAGCTTGAGTTTCTCACCAGATCTATTCCACTCCTGATTCAACGAGCCCTCCCTGCGTCCACCTGAGATCGACACACGATCTCCTTGAACACCAATGCCTCTGACCTGAGATCAACACACGATCTCCACCTGATCAGATCTAGAGCCCTTCGAATCTTCAGAATATCCCAAGCGTAACCTGAACGCTCTGATACCACTTGTTGTGCGCGACAGACAACAACCCTTAGAGGATCCAACCAGATCTCAATCACCAAATCAATGAAATCACAACTAGAAGAAGAACAATCGCAAACAACCAAGATCTAACGAGGTTCGGCCAACGTGCCTACGTCCTCGGGGCAATCCACGGAGAGAGATTTCAATTTGGAAGAAGATTACAATGGCTCTTAGCCTCTCTCAACACAAGAGAGCTCTCAGCCACCTAATTTCGCAGGTTCTTCTACAAGATTTCCCTACAAGATTACTTCTTAGAAAACCCTAGCAGCCCTTAAATACAACAGGTTTCCGAACTGCAGATTTCAGCCCAAACCCGACTGTCGGTCGACCGAACCGGTCGACCGAACCTTCTACCGGTCGACCGGTCCGGTCGACGATTCCAACAGAGAGTTGGGCCTTGTCAGTCAGGCTCCTGCGGTCGACCGGTCCGGTCGACCGCCTAGACCTGTGCACGTTGTGCACGTCCGGTCGACCGGCCCGGTCGACCGGAGAACCTGTTTTGCTGCTGCTGCTTGTTTTCTGCTGCTGTTTCTTCCGTCGTCTCTTGTCGCCGACTTCCTCGACAATCCCTTGACGGTCCGGGTCATCTTCCTCAGTACAAATCTCCCTCTTTCCAACAGGGAAGACGGTGAAATGTTCAGGTATTCTTTGAAGGTTGTGGTGATGAAATGTTGCTTGTTGATGTGATGTTTATAAAAGATGTTTGTGTTATCATAACTTGGAAATTATTATGGCTCGAATTATATCATGTTACCAAACGCGATAAAAGAAAAACTACTACCATGTCATGTATCATCATATGAGTGTATAAAGTAGACCAAGGAATGTTAGCATATGTTTCTTAAACTTTAGCCTAATGACGGCCTACTATAAAGTTTATAAACTATCAAAGGTAGAAGATTAACTAGAATATTATACAATAACTGGGTTTACTCACTGAGCCGTCAAGCTCACTCCTTTTCTTGAGAACATTCTTTTCAGGTCTAAGCAAGGGTCAAGGACCGGCGTGAGAATTTGTGGTGTCCTATGAAAGGGCCTTCTTGTCTTACTTTGTTTCTACTCATTTTGGAACTCTTTATGTTTTGTAATGGCTTATTATGCTAAGTTGGTAGAAATCATATCATTCAGGTATTGATCTTTTGTGATATGTGTAAAGTCTAAAGGACGGACCTTGTACTTGTAGTTCGACGTCTTTTATGTAAGTAATGTTATGTAAGTAACTTGACAGATTCACTGAATATCTAATTATGAGATGGCTACTAGTTCCTAA
Source organism: Agave tequilana (assembly GCA_038442645.1). NCBI lineage: Eukaryota > Viridiplantae > Streptophyta > Magnoliopsida > Asparagales > Asparagaceae > Agave > Agave tequilana. The sequence continues at coordinate 26,993 of JAVJIF010026370.1, forward strand.
CTAATTGTGTATGTCGTAGTCTTGGATTGAGGATATCCCAAGTATTATTGTGTTTGGGGAGTATTATTATTGACTGCATATGTTTGGTTGGTGTCCATAAGAATAACTATGGGGAGCCATTTATACTATTGAACTTCATGTATTGTATTTGGGGCTAGGCACAAGTTACAAAGGAAAGGCCGCCGAAATTTTGAGAAGTTAAGTTATTAGAGACGATTCTTATCCCCTGATTAAAGGTTAGTAGAGAATCAGAATATATTATCTGGGACCGTTACAAAACATGTGACCATTAAGTGTGTATATACATATATAATCAAGAATCATAACTAATGATATCTTGTCTTTGTATAAATAAGTGTTCTTTTTTTTCTTCTTCTTTGTCTTGATGTAGTATTTATCAATTATAATGTGATGTAAGACTTTGGGACTAGGGCGTGTTTGTTTCGCCGCAATCCGCCGCAAAACGCAAGTCGTAAAACTTCTTTTCCATTTTTCATTGTTTGTTTCGCTGAAAAACAAGTTGCAAAACGCAACTCTTCTTTCCCCACTTGCAGTTGCTACAGTTAAATTTGTGGTCATGTAAATCTCACTTTTACACTCATATTTTCCCACTTGCAATTGCTACAGTTAATTTGTGGTCATGTAACTCTTACTTGTAGTATACTTACAGTTCAAAACAGTTACTTGATAATCATATATAATTTAATATTATTAATATTTAATATCTTAAATAGTGTTCAATTTTTTATTTAATTATTAAATTATTTTTTATTTTTTATTTTTAATTTTTATTGTTTTTAATATTGTTTTAATATTTAATATTTTACTATTTTAATTTAATATTTTTATTTAATATTTTATTTAATACTTTATTATTTTATTAATACTTATTCCATTTTTTATTATTTTATTTAGAGTTAATATTTTATTAATAACAATATTATACTTTAATATAAAATTACTATATATTTAATTATTTATTTTTAATATAAAAAATTATTTTATTAATTTCATAAATATTTTATTATTATATTAATATTTTATTATGTTAATATTGTAATAATAATTCAGTATAATAATATTATAATGATAATTTATTATTAAATTATAATTATATTTTACTTTGTTAATTTTATATTTCTATAATATTACAATAATATTATAATAAAATTTATATTATAATAATTTTCAAGTACTTTTAATATTATAATATTATACTGTATTTTATTATTGTTGTAAGATTTTTTATATTTATATTTATTAGTATTCTTAAAATTTAATTAATGTTCTTTAGATTTTCTTAAATTTTATATTATTTATTTAGTTAATATTTTAGTAATATTTTACTATTTATACTAATATTTTATTAATATTATTGTTATAAATAAAATATTAAGATTATTAAATTTTTATCTCAAATTTATTAATACAATTTAATTTGCAATAGTAGATTTAATTTAATAGTATTTATAATATTTAAATCACTGCTACAATTAATTTTGTGGTCAACTTTTCCACTTACACTTTTGCATTACCAACCAAACACCATAAAACAAAATATATTTTACCATTTACACTTTCACTTTATCAACCAAACAGCGTAAAAACACAATATACTTTTCCATTTACACTTCACTTTATCAACCAAACACCGTAAAACACAATATATTTTCTCTGCTACAGTTAACTTTTCCATTCTTATTTACGACTTACGACTTGCGACATTTGCAACGAAACAAACAGGCCCTACATGGAAAACATTACTGTAGCGATATGAAATGACTGTAGATATGCTGCGGGCAAGTAAAAAAAAAACAATACTGTAGCGATATGCATGCTGAGAGTTGGCAAGGCAAAAGTGGCCCGTGGGCCAACCTCTGATTGTTCTCTTCTTCGCTCACTCCTGTTCTGGTATTTAATTGGGGTCTGTAGATCATTGAATGAATGTTTGAGTTGGCAGGGAATTTAATTGGAGGTAAGGGAAGAAAGGCGTCAATTTTGCTGCAAGGCAATTACGTACGGATGATGACCATACTACACAATTATTATTATTAACTGTTCCTCTATTGAATCATTATAATAATTTAGAACTGCTACTTTAGAGATCATTATCTGTGGAGCTTGAGCTGGGTTCCAAAAAAGATTTTGTTTCAGGGTGTAAATATCTGATCACATGTCCCTTGTCTTATTCTCTCTCTTTTAACTTCAGCTTGTCACTTCCATCAACGTCGGAATACTATTTACGAGCAGCACCTTTGTTTTCATTTGTTGGAGAGAAATAAATTACAGTGCCAAAAATGATGGTTTAATTAGTGTTCCCTTGCTCAATAATGCATGCTTATGAGTTCCTTTAGGGAAATTATTATTCAGAAAGGATGACAAAACATTGTCAAGGTGCAGTAGATCTACCTAACAAATTCTTAACAAAGAAACAATTATATTAACTCAATGACAACAAAAGAACTTGCATTATATTTGGGATTCTCAATGACAACAAAAAAATCTTAACAAAAGAAAGAGATGGTAAACTATTTCTCTTACTTTTATTACAACCGAGTTTTAGATAAAAGTACAACAACATGGCATGCGTGTTTAAAATAATATATACAGAGAGGCGTGTGTAGTTTCGAAAATATTCGAGTTCCAATCTTTTCTACTCAAATGCAACTATGCATCATCCGAACATAAGATTCATTTCATTGAAGTTGATCTATAATATTTTAAGTATCTATAAACCAAAAATAAATATTTTAAATACTTTTTACTCATGTAAGAAAAAACGAACAGTCTAGTAGTAGTAATTGGTTAGTTTTAGAGCATAGAACATTTCAAGCCTAATTAAAAAAAAATTGCAGAGTTTTTAAATGTTTAAATCATAATTGAATACCCTGATCAAGAATTTATATGTCTAAAGATATAGATCTGACCAACTCACTACTTTCGGCCATTTATTTTTGCGCTGCTTGATGAATGGACAAAAAGTATTCATTGCACTTGATTTTTTATTTTATTTACTTTAAATAACATAGATCAACTTCAACGGAGTGGATCTTGTATTTGAATGTGTTTGTTGGCATTTAAGTGGGAAATATTTGGTCTCGAATTCTTCCGGAACTACACAAGTCTATTACGGATTTTTAAGAGAACTTTCATGTGGGTTGTCAGATCTGATAGATTAAATCAAATAAAATAAGATCTCTATGACCACATGAAAGTTCTCACATAAATCCATGAGAATCAGTCTCAGGGGATCAGCTTATATATATTATTATTATTATTATTATTATTTTTTTTTGATAAACAAGGCGTTTAAAACTAAATTACTGAGTGATTATGTTTGGAATTCCACCCGATAGTTACCAAGGCCTCTTGGCCTAGGCTGCTAGAGAGACTGACAAGAAAAGCTCAAGCCTAGGCTCACAAGGGGTGTTTTGATGGGTCTGAAGCGTTAGTTTAGGAGAACAATGATCGATTTTTCTATGGGACTTGACTGTAGCTACAATTACTAACTGGACCTCGCTAAAGACTTTGAAGTAAGGAAAAGTTAACACTAATGTGATTGTGGCCACTGGCCACTAGAATTGAGTCTCGCCTAAGACTTACAGGATACCTTCATGGTCTGTTTTAGGCTTATTTTGTTTGATTTTTGGCTAAATATATTGCTAACGGTGCTCCTTGAATAAACCATGAGATACATCTCTCATGAAGCCCCAAAAAACCCAGGTACATTTCGAACTAAAAGATGCAAGTAACTAATCACCAGCACCAATATAACTCTCTTTTTACAGGCCTAGTCGATAGACTTAAACTCTAGCTTAGATACTTTAGGCCTTAATTAGGGATGATAATCAGGTGGGGCTGGACCGAGCCCTCGGTCAGCTCTGGGCTACGGCCGGAAAAAAATTGGGGCCTTATAGGCCCCAATTCTGGCCCTTGGGCTTTTTTCAGCCTGTCCTACGACCCGTGAGCAGCCCGAATCTGGTTTTTCTCCTTTGATCCCCCCGCCCCCCCCCCACTTTCATAGCTTTCTTCTGACTCTCTCTCGCGAGAAGAGAGAGAGAGAGAGAGAGAGAGAGAGAGAGAGTTTTTTTGTAAGGGCCGAGTCAGGGCCGAGCTGGTTCGAATTAATGCCCGGGTCCCAACCGGAAACTGAAAGGCTTATGACTCAGCCCCACCCTGGACCTTTTATTGACCGGGCAGAGGCTGGGCCGGTGGGCCATTATCATCCCTAACTACGACCTTACATTTACTGGATGCGCCAACAGAAGTTATAAGCAGAAACAGGGCCGAGAGAAAATGTATCCCAAAGCAAGATTTGGGCTTTCTGGCCCCCGTTGATTTATTTCAGTGTCCTTAAGCGCATCAATGTGGTGGGGACTTTGCTTATGACTCAATTTTCTTACCGTGTCTAGATAATACTCCTCGTAAACCTATTTGTGTTACTTGCCAAGATTGAGATCTGAGTTGGCATGCACAAAGTTCAGGTTGCAACTGAACTGAGTTGAATGTTTGTTGCTCAGAGTCAGAGCAGAGAGAAGCCCCGCGTGAATGTTCATGTCTAATTTGCTTTCTCATCTGTCTAGCTTACGATGATTTAAAGAATTTTATAGAGAACAGAGTTAACAAATCCCAACATCTCTTCAGTTTTCTTACCTATCACTGTTGCTACTGTGCAATCACATGCGTTAACAAATTCACGAAAGTCAAACATGGCCAACCTCAGAATGAATATAAAACACAAGTCAGAAGCCCTCTCAATGAAGGGTCTCCGATTTAACTTAATGTAAGAAATAAAAGCAACTATTATGCGGATTAACAGCCATGAATCAAGAATCAATATCATCTCAAGAATTGAATACGTCATTAAATACATATATATTAAATCTCCATACCTGAAGCCATTGGAGAAGATTAGATGAAGGTTGAAGAAGACTTTGATTCCTTCCTTTTGATCCTGCAAACCCTAATGCAAATAACCTCTTTTCTCTATCTTCTTTTCATTGCACAAAACTTTCAGTTTTCTTTCACCGATGGGTTCTCAAAATGAGCCATCGTTTTGTATTTCTTTGCAGGAGGAGAAAAGTGGGTCGCACATTTGCAAATAAACCCTTGAAATAATACCATCCATCATGGTACCCTTATATCTCAAAAGTTTATATAAACTATATAAATGTGACTTTAATATGGGCACCCTTAATATCAGTTAACCTTAATTAGGAATCCAACAAATAACCAAGGTTATTGGTCCACCTTTAATGTGAGATTAACATTCTCCCACTTGGACCATTAACCGATTAGGTTAAAACTTTAGAAAACAAATAAAGAAAAGACTCATTTTCAAAACATTTTGACTCCATTGGATTCCATACTGAAAAACCTTGACACGTGATCACGAATTTTAAAAATAACAACTGATAAGCCCAAATATGAAATACTGTAATACTGCAATTAGTTTGGACCACCAATGCGAGTCATAGCGGTTATACAACATCCACGTCATACTCCCTTTTATGTACCATAACATTAATAACCCTTACTAATTGAGTCCATAACCATAATGACCCCTGTAATTGTCTTGTAAAGACATTTCCTGTTTAACATACAACCATACAAAATATGTGCACACATAATTGGATAACAGGAAACACAGAAACAACCTTTTATTGCGCAATAATGTCAATTACATAAGTACCAAAATATACATTTACAGATTGTCCAAAAGACTCATTCTAACAACATGTTCCTTAAATGTCTTTGGGGGCAATCCTTTTGTCATTGGATCAGCAACCATTAAAGTGGTACTTATACTTTCAATTGACACTTTCTGTTTCTCAACTCTTTCTCTAACCACCAAGTACTTCAGTTCTATGTGTCTAGAACCATTAGAGTACTTACCATTCTTAGAGAAGAAAACGGCTGCTGTATTGTCACAATATATCTTCAGCGGCCTGGCAATAGAGTCAACTACACCAAGTGCTAAGATAAAATCCTTAACCATAATGCATGATTTGTGGCCTCAAAACAAGCTATGAACTCAGCCTCCATCGTGGATGAAGCAATGATAGACTGCTTTACACTCTTCCACGAGATTGCCCCACCTGCTAGCAAGAAAATAAATCCTGAGGTAGACTTCCTGCTATCTGGGCAACCACCAAAATCTGAGTCCGAATAGCCGATCACTTCCAACTGATCTGATCTCCTGTATGTGAGCATATGGTCCTTCGTCCCTTGAAGATACCGCATAACCTTCTTAGCCAACTTTCAGTGCTCCATTCCTGAATTGCTCTGGTATCTTCCTAACATCCCAACAGCAAAACTGATATCTGGCCTGGTACAAGTGCTTGCATACATCAAGCTCCCAACAGCTGATGCATACGGAACTTTCTGCATTTGACCCTTTTCTAAGTCATTTCTGGGACACTGGCTCCCACTTAATTTGTCACCCTTCTGAATGGGTGCAGGACTGACTGAACACATTTCCATATGAAATCTTTCCAAGACTCGGTTGATATAACCTTTCTGAGACAGTCCTAGCAATCCTCGAGATCTATCCCTGAAGATCTCTATGCCAATGATATAAGCTGCCTCACCCATATCAACCATCTGAAAGTTCTTGGTAAGATAGCTTTTAGTTTCATACAACAGACCAATATCACTACTGGCTAACAAAATATCATCCACATACAGAACCAAAAATATAAACTTGCTCCCACTGATCTTTAGATATATACACTGATCAACAGTGTTTTCTGTAAATCCAAAAGATGTAATGGTATCATTAAACTTTATATACCATTGCCTGGAAGCTTGTTTAAGTCCGTATATGGATTTCTTTAATTTGCAAGCCAAGTGTTCTTTACCTTCATTTGCGAACCCTTCAGGTTGCTCCATGTAAATTACGTCATCCAAATCTCCATTCAGAAAAGCAGTTTTCACATCCATTTGATGTAACTCCAAATCATAATGAGTTACAAGTGCCATAATGATTCTAAGAGAGTCCTTCTTTGATACTGGAGAGAAGGTTTCTCTATAATCAATGCCTTCCTTCTGAGTGAAACCTTTAGCCACAAGTCTGGCCTTATATCGTTCGATATTGCCTTTAGAGTCGCGCTTGGTCTTAAAGACCCATTTACACCCGACTTTCTTACAGTTATTAGGCAATTCGACGAGATCCCAGACTTTGTTATGGTCCATAGATTTCAACTCTTCATTCATAGCATCAACCCATTTACTAGAATCATTGCATTCTATGGCTTGTGAAAATGAAACTGGATCTTTATTTATCCCAATATCATAATCAGATTCCTGTAGATACACCACATAATCATCTGAAATGGCAGATCTTCTTTCCCTTTGAGATCTTCTCAAAGCTGCCGGTTGTGGTGGTTCTACAATATTTTCAATGGCGATATCCTCATGGAGTGGTGAACCAATATCAATATGTTGTTCTGGTATCTCAACTTGATGATCAAGCTGAGGGACAACAATTTCTCTTGAAGGAAAGGTAATTGGGATATTTACCCTTACTACTTCAAGATCTACCTTTCTTGGTTCATCACTCCCACTAAATTCACCATTCTCCAGGAATCTGGCATTACCAGTTTCAACTATTCTTGTACTATGGTTAGGGCAATAAAATTTGTATCCCTTAGACTTATCTGGATAACCAATGAAATACCCAGATATTGTTTTTAAGTCTAATTTCTTTTCTTGTGGATTATATATTCTAGCCTCTGCTGGACAACCCCAAACATGTAAATGTCTTAAACTAGGTTTCCTACCAGTCCACAACTCGAAAGGAGTTGTTGGGACTGCCTTACTAGGAACCCTGTTTAAGATATACATAGCAGTCTTTAAGGCTTCATTCCACAATGAAATTGGTGCATTAGAGAAGCTCATCATGCTCCTAACCATATCCATAAGTGTTCGGTTTCGCCTTTCAGCAACACCATTCTGCTGAGGCGTACCTGACATTGTGTATTGAGAACAAATACCACGCTTTTCTAGAAATTTCGCAAATGGGCCAGGATGTTGTCCCGACTCATCATATCTACCATAAAATTCACCACCTCGATCTGATCTTATGATTTTAACCTTTCTATCTAATTGTCTCTCGACTTCTGTAATGAACACCTCAAGGATGTCAACAGCCTGAGACTTTTCATTAATTAGATACACATAACCATAACGTGACAGATCATCTATAAGGTAATGAAATATCTCTCTCCCGTAAAACATGGAATTGAGAGTGGTCCGCAAATATCTGTATGAATTATTTTAAGGAGTTCTTTACTTCTTGTGGCACCTTTCTTAGTGTGTTTGGTTTGCTTTCCTTTTATGCAATCCACACACACATCAAAATCAGTGAAGTCTAGGTTATCCAAAATCCCATTCTTCACTAATCTTATTATTCTGTCCCTGGAGATATGCCCCAGTATCCTATGCCACAAGATAGAGGATTTTTCATTTATTAAGCCACGTTTAATACCAACATTCGAATGCAGAGATAATAAAGATTGTGCAAACTCATCATTCAATGAAATTTTATATAAACCATCACATAAAATTTCATGTCCAACCGGAATTGAATTATACATTAAACTGAGTTTTCCACAACTGAATAAAACAGAATATCCAAAAACATCTAATTTGGATATTGACATTAAGTTCCTAGAAATCGAAGGTACATAAAAAGTATCTTCAAGATCCATCTGATGTCCCGTCTCCAAGAGTAGTCGATAAGTACCAACATATTCGACCTCCACTTTGAGACGGTTCCCCATAAAGACGAATCTCTCACTTTTCTTCGGTTTTCGGGTTGTAAGGAATCCCTGCATTGAATTAGTTATGTGAGTTGTGGCTCCAGAGTCAATCCACCAAGTATTAGAAGGTACTTCAGCAAGATTTGATTCATAACATACAAAAGAAAGATTTATACCTTTCTTTTCGAACCAAGCTTTCCTCTTGTTGCAGTCCTTCTTCACATGTCCCTTTCTGCCACAGAAGTAGCACTTGACAGTGAAGACCTTTCCATGACCTTGACTACTTTCCCCATGGTCATGCCCTTTCTTTGATGGAAATCTCTTACCTCTTCCATATTTACCTTTCTTATGGATACCTCCTTGAGTTACTGCCAATACTGAGTGATGCCCTTCTTGCCTCAGTCTCACTTCCTCTTGTACACACATACCAGTTAGCTCATTCAAATTCCACTTATCTTTATGAGTGTTGTAGTGAATCTTGAATGGCCCAAACTGAGGAGGAAGTGAGTTGAGGATGAACTGTACCAAGAAGGATTCATCCACTTTCATACCCAGTGATCCTAACTTAGCAGCCTTATCAGTCATATTTAGAATGTGTTGTTGAACTCCTCTATTACCATCATATTTCATGGTGGTAAGTTCAGTCATAAGGGTGCCAGCTAATGACTTATCTGCAGACTTAAATCGGTCTCTTACAGCAGATAAAAGTTCAGATGCACTAGTGGTATGTGGGAGGGAAGTCTTGATATTATTGGCTATGGTCATCTTTATGAACATGAGACTGAGTCTATTCGACCTTTCCCAAGCTTTGGCATGGCTAACCTGCTCTGCTGTACTTTCAACAGTCACTTCATCAGGTTTCTCTACCAAAAGGGCCATGTCTAGGTCCAGGACACCCAGTGTAAACTGTACATGCTCAAACCACTCAGAGAAATTTGTACCATCCAGGGCTGGAATGCTAGTGGCATGAGTGTGAAGGGAAGTAGGGACGTTCACTGAAACATAATAGGACATTGCTCACATTAGGCCACGGATCAATACAAAGTATTAAATTTAATTAAGATGAACTATTGATATCACTTCGATTTCTCCTTTGGGCGAAACCTAAGCATATCTAGTGTTCACTCTTTAGGTGAGAACTTTTATCACCTACGTAGGTCTAATATAATTTATGTCACTTAGATAGTAAGTCATGTTACCTTTGGGTATCCACTTCTACACCACTAAGTTACATAAATTACACTACCCTACCCCGGCTCATAATTATTTGAAAGAGACTTTCCTTTGGGCCAGTCCCAATCTCCTAAGTAGAACCGCCATCGAGAGTATTATTGTCTTTAATGTCACTTACATTGACAAGTCTTTTATGTAGTTGTATATTCATAAGGCTTACTAACATAGGTCACTTTGGCAACTACTAAATTAATAAACCATATGAATACAAAACTAACCAATAATATTCTCTAATCTTTTATTTGAGTAATACTATAATACTTCAATTCTATTACTTGACCAACATCAATCAATATTAACACCATAACTTAAATGTGTAACATACTTTAATAATTGATTATAAACAACCATTAGTCGACTACAAGGAAAGACTAGTCGACTTGGGTCAAGTCAAGTCGACTATAAGAAAAGACTAGTCGACTTGAGTCAAGTCAAGTCGACTACACATTTAGGTCTAGTCGACTAGGGCAAGGAAAAGTTAGTCGACTATACCCTATAATTAGTCGACTACAAATTTTATCAGTCGACTACACATATTATTAGTCGACTCCTGTTGGAAGGCAAACTCTCGGTTAAATATTAGTCGACTTGGCAAAAATGGTTAGTCGACTATACACTTTACTAGTCGACTAATCAAAAATATAAGTCGACTCCTGTTAGAAACAGAGAATTCTCAACTTTCGGGAAAATAAATTAGTCGACTATAACATATGATTAGTCGACTAATAGTCGACGAAACAGTTATCAAATGGCAGTTCCTGTTCCGATGACTTAATCAAAAATTAGGGAAAATTAGGGTTTCTTAATCCTAAATTTGATCCCTGTTAATTGCATAATTAGAGGAGTATGAACATGATATTAGGGTTATGTAATCCTCTATTAATTCCACAATTAAAAGATCATAAAATTTGATTTTATGAAACATTAATCAAAACCCTAATTTACCATAATCTTTAATCCAAGATGTATTGATTCTTAACACGGCTCTGATACCAAATGTAAGAAATAAAAGCAACTATTATGCGGATTAACAGCCATGAATCAAGAATCAATATCATCTCAAGAATTGAATACGTCATTAAAATACATATATATTAAATCCCCATACCTGAAGCCATTGGAGAAGATTAGATGAAGGTTGAAGAAGACTTTGATTCCTTCCTTTTGATCTTGCAAACCCTAATGCAAATAACCTCTTTTCTCTATCTCCTTTTCCTTGCACAAAACTTTCAGATTTTCTTTCACCGATGGGTTCTCAAAATGAGCCATCATTTTGTATTTCTTTGCAGGAGGAGAAAAGTGGGTCGCACATTTGCAAATAAACCCTTGAAATAATACCATCCATCATGGTACCCTTATATCTCAAAAGTTTATATAAACTATATAAATGTGACTTTAATATGGGCACCCTTAATATCAGTTAACCTTAATTAGGAATCCAACAAATAACCAAGGTTATTGGTCCACCTTTAATGTGAGATTAACACTTAACACACAGACGACATCAGCGTGGAAGAAAGTTTGAGCCGGGCTGCAAAAACCTACAATGTTTAAGTGAAGGTCGCTTAATCGTGAAGATTAGTATTATTGCAGTAGCTCCATCAAAAAAATGAAATGAAATTAAATTATTGCAGTAGCAATCTACGAATGTTCCTTCCCTCAGAGAGCTCATAATAGTCTACTTGCATGATTAACAAAAAGCCAGAGAATAAAACTATACACAACGTTAAGAATAATCCAAGAAGACCAGAACAAAACACAATCCCCAGTCTTAATCTTCGTCACAGATTAAAAAATTAGTTAGTTTGATGTCTTCAAATTACAATCCAAGATAATTCTGTAGTGTTCCAATTATACTCCCAGTTTATAGACAGCAAGGATAAAAAAAATAATTCAAAGAGAAGGGAGGATCCACTCTTTCACTCCTCTCACCGTCGCGGGCCCCCAACCGCTTATTCTCACCGCGGAGCAAGCGACACCGAGAAATCGGTCGGAACCCTAACCCTCTCCTCCCAAGCTTTAGAATCGAGGAACAGCTTCGAGATCTTTCCCGCCACCCAACCCATCTCCGGCCGCATGAACGCCTCCTTCTCCACGCACCGCAGCGCCACCCGGATCAGCCTCTCCGCCGTCTCCACCGGGAACGAGTCTCTCAACCGCCTGTCCACCCACCGCCTTATCCTCCCCCACCTCTCCTCCGCCTCCGCCTCCGACGCGCCATCCTCCTCCTCCTCGGTCCCGATCGCGTCCCTCGCGGTCTCGATTAGCGAGACCCTCTCGTAGTCCTTCGTCTCACGGTTCATCGTGTACTTGAGCGGCTCTCGCCCCGAGATCAGCTCCAGAATCACCACGCCCAAGGCGAACACGTCGGATCTGTGCGAGATTCTCCCGCCGGCGATCACCTCTGGGGCGATGTACCCTCTCGTACCTTCGATCCTCACCCGTCGGCTGTCCGATCGCTTCCAGACCCTAGGCGAAGCAGCGGCAGCAGAAATCTCGGTCGAGATCTCATCCTCGTCTTCCTCCTCCTCCGCTATCTTCTCCTCGTCTTCAGGGATCTCACCGGCGAGATCTGCAGCGCCGAAGTGGCAGATCTTGGCGTTGAAATTGGGCTCAGTGACCATGACGCTGGAGCTCTTGATCCGGTTGTGGATTGTCCTGCAGTGGTGGTGGATGTAGTCGAGGCCTTCGGCGAGATCCGTGGCGACCTGCATCCGCGAGATCCATTTGGAAAGAGGGGTGAAGTTGGGGTTCCTAGGGTTCCGCAGGCACTCCTGTAAGCTAGCGCCGGCGGCATAGTCGTAGACGAGGTAGATGTGGTCACCGCTGAGGGAGGCGCCGAGGAGCTTGATGAGGCTGCTGTGGTGGCTCTTGCAGAGGGCGGAGAGGCGGGCCGGTAAGTTGACTGGGTCGCCGCGGAAGGCGCGCTGGAAGACCATGACGTCCTTGCCTCGGAGATTGCAGCGCCAGGAGGATGACGATGATGAAGAGAGGCGTTTAGAGAGGAAGTTGTTGGTGGCCGCGGAGATCTCGGCGTAGGAGTAGAGGGTGGGGTTCGGGGGGGAGGGAGAGGGAGAGCTTGCGGAGGGAGGCGGCGCCGCTGGAGGAGGAGGATGAGGCGGTGATGGGGTCGGTGGGGAAGCTGGCTGAGGCTGTGGTGGTGGTGGTGGATGAGTATCGGAGCTCCGGCGGCGGTGTATTTGAGTGGGAGGATGGTCGGCGTGCTGTCGGAGTCCTCGTCGGACTTCTCGGTTTGGGATCAGACACAAGAGTGTCCTTGCGAGTTTTGCACATGAAAAGATAAAGAAGAGGAGGCTGAGGATGTGAAGATAATGGAGAAATGGAGGCGGTGATCTCAGAGTTGGAGAACATTAGAGATTGGTTTTTTTCTTTTCTTCCATTTATTCTATTTCGAGAAAGGACTTTCTCGAGCTGGGGTTGTCTCCTTCGCCTGAAGAACCGGGAAATGGTCCTTCATGTGGTGTGCTCTACATGATAGCTGATGAACGGCTGATGGCTAAGATCAGGGAGAGAACAAGAAAATAGAAAATATATTTTGTGAGTCTTAGCATTAGACGTGTTTTTTTCTCTCTCTCTCTCTGAGCTGTTCATCAACTATGATGGATGACCCACAATATGAAGGATAAAATCATCCTTAGTCCTTCAAGTCAAAGAGTCAACCCCAGTCTGTCTTTCTCACATGTATTGCTCAAATTTTTCATAATTTTAAAAATACTCATGAAATCTTCATAATATCAGAATTATTCTCCAAAATTTTTAAAATTTTTACAAGTACTCTCACTGATCAATATTACTTCAATACCCCAAGAGTCTCTCTCTTCTCGCTTCTCTCTCTCTCTCCCCCACTCTCCCCCTCTCTGCGGCGGAGATGAGAAGAAGGAGGAGACGGAAGGAGGCGGAGGAGGAGGTGCTAACGGAGGAGGAGAAGGAGGTAAATCTGAGTGTAAGAGTGTTTTTAAAATTTCATATTTCATAAAAGATAATTAAGAGATAGTTTTGAAATATGAATGAATTTGAGAGTAAATATGATATTATATAGATTTAGAGAGTAATTTTGAATTTTTAAAAAAAATTGAAGAATAATTTGATATTAAGAAAATTGAAGAGTATTTTTGAAATTATAGAAGATTTGCATAGTGCACATGAGAAAAAATCTTTAATATTTAATTTTAAAAAAAGGCATCTCTCAAATTTAATTATTAAAATCAGTCTCTGATGTGTAAAATTAGCAGCCAACACTTTTCCGTCACCGGCTTTGCGCGAGGGGCCACGATTTTGATATTTTTGAATATGGATTTGACAAATCGGAACACACTCTAGCAACAATGCTGAATTACTCGAACTCAAAATACTGCTAAATTTTTGTGTTTGGATTTGACAACCCGAACACAAAATAATGCTTCATGTTGCGCTATTGTTATGGATCTCGTCACCCACTGCCCCTACTGCCAGCTCTCCTCAATGGCCTCCTCCTTCGGCCTGAAGATCTCCATGTGGTCTGAGCTCCGCGGCCCCGTCGGCGACTTCGGCACGCACATCCCGTACTGCGGTGCGGTGGAACCAACTAAAGATGCACGTGCGCGGCCTTTCTGCAGATGCCAGAAATGCCTGTTGGATGCTGAGGCTTTGTGAACAGGTAGGCATATATAATAACTTTAAATGAAAATTTAGAGAGAGAGAGAGTGAGAGAGAGAGAGAGAGAGAGAGAGAGGGAGGGAGGGAGATTATGACTTTTCACCATTATTACGTGTTAGATGATGTAATTTACTCACTATTTTGCTTTCTGTGGCTCGCTGTAGGATTAAGATTAGGATCGAGAGATGCACGGGCCTGAGCGTGCTTGTAATTGGAATTGTACTCTTTTGGGGGCTGCTGGATCTAGAGATTTCACTCGAAAACCTGCGGCCTTGTCAAATCGAGCCGCTTTTTCGCGAAAAACGAATACGCTGACCTCGCTAGTGCCTCTTTTCCATCGCTTTCGGGGCTCTCGTGGGATGAAACCATGATTCCATTTTTTGACCGCCACGTCAGCAAAAAAAAAGTAAAGAATGAGATGATCATTATTTTTTCCCACGCTTTGATAAACAAACGCACCCACGGGGAAAGGGTGACGTGTCAACCCGTGTCAGAATTCAAAACTGCTTTGGTGTGTGAGTGGTTCCGATGAGGACGAGTGAATGTCGCTCATTGAAAGAAGCCTCTGCACGTTCGCATCTCAAAATTCAGGTTCACGAACGCGTTCACCTTCGAGCACTAAAATTCAAATTGAGAGCCTGGGAGCGTTGAGGGCTCGTTGTCAGCCAGATGAGAAGAGGTCAAGGATCCGCCGCTGACACGCTCAGTCTCACATTAGAGGATTTGGTCGGAGACAAGTCAACTTGAGAACATGTGCACTGAAATGAACATTTCCATCCCCATATGAACTTTAGACATTTTTGGTTAAAAATCGTTGCTGCATGTTGTTCAGCTGAGCCACCATATGAGATATCAAATGGCTGCTACTGAATTGAACATTCAAAGGACTGAGCTTTCTATCAATTTCATTAAAGTTATGCTAGACTTGTTTTTTCCTCGGGGAAGGCATCAATCCAAATGACTATGTAAACTTTATGCATAAATGTTTGTGGCGGACACAGCGAACTGATGCAACTCTTGCGCGCACAAATTGAGAAAAAAAAAATATATGAGATTATAACAATAAATGGACGTGTAATCTGCTTTTCACCAGCTTGAACTTACCGTTACAAAAGAGAAATGGTAGAGGTGGATGAAATGTGTGTTCCATGATATAAGAGAAGGGAGGAATATGAACACTCGACGGGTATAGCGTGCAATCACAAAGGATCATACAAATGTGTAAAGCTCACCTTATTTTTTAATGATAAAGTTCACATAGTTCAACTTGCTGACAACAGTTATAAGGGGAAAAAACCCAACCCCTATAAACAAACTATATACAAAAGTTATGCGGAAAAGGGGAAAAAAAACATCTCTCTTATTTGATTATTTGTATATTATGTACAAGTTATTTTCTTCAAATTATATCACATAAGAAATAAATTGTTATGTCCCTGAACATGATGATTTTACTTTAAAACTGATTCCTGAAAAGGATTCCCGAAATCAAACACTATTGTCATTTTGGCGCCCATATATACAAGCTAGATATGATTGTGATGAACAAGCATCTCAAAGTTGATCTTACACCGAGTCTACTCAAATTTGAGACGGATTGTTTTTGGTTCATGATCTTTTCACAGTTATCAGGCAAAAAAGGGCCAAACAGCGGAAGGCAAAGCCGTAAACAAAAAGAATTGCTAGACAAAGACCCCAATGCTTAATGTCATATCCACTGCTGGAGAGAGAACCACAGCGAGTAATCAGCCACTCCAGAGTACCTATAGGAAGGAATGCATAACAAAGAGTATATTAGCACATCACGTACATTGTAAGAATAGAGTAATTTATTGTTGATATTCTTTCTAACAAACTTCATATAGTTAGTAAATTATTAAGACAAAACAATTGAGCTATAGCATCGTATCTTGCTGCTGGAATTGACATGGCTACCCTCTCTTCTCTCTCCTGTAATGGAAACTTGATTTGCATGGGATACTCCTGTTATGGTATTGTGGATTATTTGGAGGAAAAGAATCAAAGTATCCTCTTAAACAAATCTAAGTCTCCCTCTATTCAGCAATACCTGTCTATTTTTGGACAGGCCCTTCCTTCTCTGCTAATGTCGTGGACTAATATGATCCTGCTATAGCCTTCTTTGTTCCCTCAGGAAGTTCTCCATGTGGAGACCATGCTACTGGTTGAGGCAGATATGATGCTGGGATTTCTCTACCTCTTCACGTGCTTTTTGAGCCTGTTTGTAATGTAACTGTGATAGACTGATCATTCTATTTGCAATCTATTCTAATGGGATTGTCGACGTTATGTACTCTTAAAGTTCTTCACGTCTCTCCTTTCTAAGTAAACTATTCTCTCATTTAATAAATATAAGTATTATAATTTCTATGCAAAAGACATACATAGCCTAGAGCTAGTTAAACGACATGGGTTCAAATCTCACCCATGACAACTTTTTGAACGACTTCACATACATTTTGATTTGCAAAGGAAGCCGTGGGCGGGTCCTAAGCCAAAAGGCTATAGGGCCTTAGAAGATCTGATTAGCGTTAATGCTAGCGAGATGCTGGCTTATCAGTTTCACACGCCATAAAAAGACACTGGATATGCCAATAAAAGAAAATATCATTAACGCAAATTGCACGCATGTGAGGAATAAAAGAATAGTTGAATGTTGTTACAGTTATTGAAGTAGAAGATAGTTATAGAATCACATTTAAGATTTCTCAGTTAAAACTTTTTGTTATATTCTTATCGATCAATCTCTTACCAAATTCTCATCACCAGGGGAAAAAATATTTGGGAGAGAACACTGAGGGATTGATGTATGTCTGAGATCTTTCGTTACAACTGATATATCAAATAACATCAATGTAAATTCCCTACCTTGACATTCCTGTGAATACTGAATAACATTCAAAAAGGAAAGAATGATTAAGCACACCTTTCAGCATTTACTATGACGAAAGCTTCCAATGCCCATTTTGTGCAACAAATATTTGTTATGATCTTTGGAACACTCCGCTGAGTTGCTACAAGCATTAAAACTACAGGAAAAAGTGCAGACTACTGCAAGATCATGTGTAACATCTAGTCAGAAAATATAAACGAGTGGTTGCCAAGATTAAAACATTGAGTTTCTAGTGAATTTAACATACCAGCTGCGCTGATCCTGGTTGGAAGCAGATGGCAAAAGTATAACCACTACAAGTCACACAGTAAACGAGTATAACCATAACAATATAATTATCAATAAATGATGACCTGGGGCGTTGAAGAAGTAAAACATAGAAAGAAATATTATTGGCTTGATGATTGTATTGAATTGGCCAATGGTATCCCTTGCGAGGAAATATGCTAGTGAACTTATGTCAGAAGTGTTGAAACTTCTAAAAGACAAAATCCCAGATAGCTCTTCAACTGATTTGTACTTCGTCTAAATTGTCGACACTTCTAAAGACAGTGACAATTTGACAGTCACTTCACGTTTTCCCAGGCTCGCATCAATCCACGATGGATAGATCTATCATCTAAACACTGCTAATCCAATCTAGTGTTAAGAAGGTCAAGCACACTTTTAAACAGGCTTAAACAAGCCTAAAAGGTTGTCATTTCAGCCATACTGACTAACTTCGCCAACATGCCAGCTTTGCCAGAAGCTATAAGCCTATCCTCACCGCTAGCTTAGCTTCGCCAACAGCTTAGTTTCGCCAAAAGGCAAAGCTTCAAGTCTGTTGACCGTTTTAAACCCCTGAGCGGGATAGTGGGCTGATGCCCCACTTAGTAGGGTTAATGACCTTTTTTGATGGGCAGTTACACCCCATTGAATCCCAGTTTAAAAGGAGATAATTAAGGGGATCGTGACTCCCCCTAAAAGCCAACGACTGTTGGCTAGCCTTGTCATAGGCTATTCTAGCCTTACCACAGGCTGTTTTAGTCTCGTTGGATAGGCGTTACAGGCTGTTGAAGTTACAGGCTGTTTTCAACAGCCTTCACTGATTTTTAGGAGATGCTTACTCCTGTGAAGCCTATAAATAGCCCACCAGCAGGCTAAGACATGGCTCCAATTCCAAGATAGAAGAAGACAGGGAGACAAATGAGCAGAAGAAGAGAGCAAAGCACTTGCATCCAACAGATTTGCTTCTTACTTCCAAGAGCATAGGGCGATCATTTCCCTCATCCTTAAGGATTAACACATGGTTTCAACACCCTAATCCTTAAACTCCAAGGAATTTATCGAACTAGGCGAGAAGGAATCCCTAGCAGTAGAATCAAAGCTTATCGCTCGCATCGTCAAAGGGGCAGAGTGGTCGTACGCTGGCCACTAAACCTATCGGCACACTTCCTCAGAATCAACTCTGTAGAAAATTCTTGTAATTCAAACAATGTTAATGGCAAAGTAGAAATTACCTTTACACTGTCAATATATATATATTTTTGAAAATAAAGGGTTTTCTTCAAAAATAAAAGAGGCCTTCTTTCTTTCTTTCTTTTTTTTTGGTGGTGGTGGGTGGGGGGGGGGGGGGGGGGTGGCTTCCAAAACTCAGGGACATTGTTTTTCAATTTAGTGAAGAATGATGGCCTAAACAATCGTGGGTATCAAGAGGTAAAACAGAACCAGAACAAGCTACCGGCTAAGGGTCGACGTCCAGGTGGCACAGGCCTCTGAATTCATGTCCCCTGTCAATATCCCTTGTGTCCAGAGTTCCTAAATACAAAATGATTAGCGAAGTGTCATCGAACAATTTAAATAACGTGCAAGTCTATTAATGGATAACAAATTGAATGGAAACCTAGGAACATAAAGGACAAGAGATAACGATAGGGATAAGTAGTGTAGGGGTACCTTCTACATGAGATGTAGAACCATCTGCTAGTATTATGGAGGAAAAAGATAAAATTGAATCTAAAACAGATAGAATACCTTTGTTCCAGTCATATATCAGATGCTCCATAACAATAACCCAAATGCAAGGTAACGCAGATCTTAGGCAAGCGGTGGAGTTACTTGTCCGTGCTAAAGTAGCTGTAATATAGGACGACATCATCTAAACAGCTAGAAATTGTTGGAAATTGTTGGAACATGTGGTACCTCTGGTGCTCATTAGTAATCGTCACTGTCCTAGTTTTAATCCACATCAAACAAGAGAAATATGATGCATGAAATATAAACATCAAACAAGAGAAATATGATGCATGAAATATAAACATCAAACAAGAGAAATATGGGTATGTTAATCCACATCAATATAAACACATCAAAACAGAAATAAAAAAAACCATTTTGCATTTAAATTACGAACTCTATCTCGAAGAAAAAGAAGTAAACTGTTGTTTTAATTTCATGGCATACAAGTAATGACAATTAGATATTCTGCATGATAGTAGAAAAATGGACTCGTAGATTTCCAACCATGGATACAAGACGTTATTCAGATGAAAAGGTAAGTAAACAGAAGTCGCTTACCATGAGTAAGGCTCCAAATAATTGAATATTTTGAGGTCCAGCTTTAGCCTTACAACCTTTTTTGTAAAAGCACTGTGCAGAATCAAAATCAAATGAAGATTACCTGATTAAACAATAAGAGAAACCAACACAGCCACGCGCCCACAAACACAGAGAAATTTATAGCAGGAAGTCATTAAGTAAAAATTTGTAGGCTTTATATGAAGGGTAACTTCGTCCAAGCTAGGAGTGGACATATGAGAAAATGCACCAGAATGCATGAGAAACAAACATATGACAAAATAATTGCACAGATAAAAACACAATATACGATATGAGTCTTGAACAAAGACATTGCATTCTGGACTGCAGGACCATATCATTAAGGAAATGTATTTAGATATATAATACTGTTATTTACTTTTATCTTGATATATTAATATTGTTAATGAAGCAAAGGAGGACTAGGTGGAGACTGAAATGAAGTTGGATAGAGGCAATTAAGAAAGGATATGATAACGATTTATGTAACTGCGTGGATGGCCCTTAACATAGCTGAATGGAAGAAAAAGATTTATGTACCGATCCAAAAAATTTGGGACAAAGGCTTATTGCTGTTGTATTTTTATCCAAAATATGAATAGTACACAAATAGACTAGAAAACACAAACTAAAATAAAGAACTAATATCAAGAGATGCACTGGTATAATAAACATTTATATTCTACAAAATAGCATCGAGGCCAACAAGTTCGTTTAGAATATAATTTTGAAAAAAAAGAAAACCCTCACAAAAAAAATCCCTCAAAAATTGAAACCCTCACAAAGCAGTCATGATGCACTATCGAGTTTCGAGTTTGTCGCTACTGCATGGTACATACACACCCATGTACACAACGCAGCATGGCTGTGAAATATAGCAAAAACAGGGTGTGCATAATTCACTCAAATTATCATTCAAGACAAGACACATTTATGCATGATTAAATGGTCATAGCGGGTAATCACTTGAAATGACGACCAGATGTGATGAGACTGTAGTTTGACCCCGCAAATATAAAGACACGAGAGTAATTGGGATATCAACTTTCAAGTTTGTTAGAGCTATTGACATGTATTTAATACACTTGTGTAGATCTAATTTGTTTTCTGAACTCTTATTATTGGCCTTCTACCGATGCTTTTATTTGGAGATGGAATTTCTCTGATGTTTTTCCTGTTAATTCTTTTTATAAGTTTTTGAATAATGGTGGTCCATATAGTGCTTGAAGTAAGGTGATTTGGAAAAATAATGCCCCACAGCTCCTCTTAAGGTCAGAATTCTTGTTTGGTTAGTTATTCAGAATAAAATGTTGACATTTGATAATTTAGGTAAGAAAATATTTCTATTCAGCAAACTGTCCTCAACTATTTTGTCGTGAATTCTCATTTGTTAGAGGAAACTTAGTGTGACATGGTTGTGATGGCTATGATTTGGGTGATTTGGAAAGAAAGGAATAATCAGATTTTTAATTAGAAACCTAAGGGTCAATTTGATTTACTTGATTCTACTTATTTCTTGTGGATATTAAGGCAGGTCCGTTGTCTTTGCCTTGCGAGCGTAAGATGGATCCTGCTCGTCTTACTTATGCAAGAAAGATGTTTCATATGCACTCTTTAGTGTTTCTCCTGGTACTCTAGCTGGACATTCTGGAGCAGGGGATTCTCTAAATGATGCAGAAACTCTGGTTCTGTTTAGGAATGCCAATGTTACATCTGGGCCTTCTTTTGTGGGTCATGTTGCTTCAAATGTCATATATATCCAAATGATGTGTAATATCCCTAAGTAAATAATACTGTATTTCTATTTTTGTATTTATTTTTACTGTACTTAATTTTTATTATTATTATTAGTGTTATTGTTATTATAGATGTATGTTATTATTATTGTTCCTCTTTCTTTGATTCCTAATCCTACCCATTTGCATAGACCCAAACCCATCAATATTATACCCATGACCCATTACCCTTTTATCTCAACTTATACCAAATACCCATGATCCAAACCCGTGACCCTTCAACCCGAAACCCATTATCCAAGTATCTTAATCCCAACAACCCAAATCCAAATCTAAACTAACTAATCCTAAAAACCTAACCAAAATTCTTATCCAAATCTCTTCTTCTCCTCTATCATCCAGCCCTCTCCCTGCGCCTTTCTCCACCCCCGGCTTCCTCCTTGGCCGGAGGCAGCACCATGGCGCAGTGCCCCCATGCCTCTCCACTTGGCCGAGTACAGACCGGAGCACCCCCCCTCTGCAGTTTGGCCGGAGCCCCATCTCCCTCAGCCAATGACAACCAACCAGACCCCCTCCCTGTTGGCTGCCACCATCCACAGCAGAGCCCCACGGCAGCCTCCTTAAGCCGCCCCTCTTCTCTTCCCTTGCAGCGCACCCGGAGTTTCCCCTGCCTCTCTCCTTGGTCTTGCAGCCGAGCCCCGTGCGCAGCAACAACAGCGGCCCTGGATCCTTGCGGCAACGTCAGGCCGCCTGCCCCTTGCAGCGCACCCTTGGCAGCCCCCTTGCCGCACTTCAGTCCAGCGCGCGCAGTCCAGGCCCCTGTCACAATTTCTCCCTCGGCAGCCCGGAGATCCCCCTCCACGGCACCTCTCCTGGCCGTGCTCCCTCTCTCCTCCCCCTTGCTGATCCAGCGCAGCAGTGCCACGGCAGCAGCAGCCCGGCCTTCCCCAGCCTGCTGTGAGCCCCAGCAGACCAGCAAACCAGCGTCCCCTCAACCGCGACGAGCCCATGGATCCACCCGGGCTCCTTCTCCTTGGCCGAGAACCCGCCGGCAGCACAACCAGCAGCCCGTCGTCGAGGCCGTCGACTCCTCCGTCGAGCCACCGACGTTGTTCGTGAGATCCACCGTCATCAGAGAACATCCCCATGCTGTGAGTGTATATCTCTCTCTCTTTAATTAATTGAGTGCTCATAGATATGTTTATATGTGAGTTCTCAGTTCTCCCTCTTTTCATTTTATGTGGTGTGCGTGTGTTGATTTTGCTTGTACATAAGGTTTAATAGACATACAAGTAAGTGTGGGTATGTATGCATATAGTATATATGTGTGTGTTGAATTTGAGGTTGATGGATCATTGAAAGAGATTAGAGAGCTATACTATGTGAAGTGATTTTCTGTCATATTGCTTGGTGACATATCTTGATGATAACGAGTGTAATAATACCATTTTTGGGTATTTGTAGGAATTTGTTTAGAGCCTTGTTCATACTCACAGGCAGGGTTATTAGTCGACTTGCCCCTTTTATTAGTCGACTAATATCCCTATTAGTCGACTTACCATAGCCCTATAGTCGACTTGGTGACCACCCAAGAAAGTTGTCGACTCTCTATTTGTTGGCTGTAACCTGCATTAGTCGACTTTCCATTTCCTATAGTCGACTAATATCCTATACTAGTTGACTTATCATAGCTTTAGTCGACTAGGTGTTTGTTTAGAAAGTTATGTAGCCTCTGTTGCTGACCATTACTTATACTAGTCGACTTACCCATCCTATCAGTCGACTTATCCCTCTTATTAGTCGACTTACACTATGTATAGTCGACTTATACTATTTGTTAGTCGACTAACCCACTACCCTAGTCGACTTGCTACTCCCTTAGTCGACTAACTATAGTCTGACTGCTGTTCTTAGCTTCTCATGGATTGAGGACTTTACCCTTAGTTATGGTCTTGGCTATAGGTGGATGGATCTGATTTTGAGGAATAAATATTGATTGAATTGACCTGACCTGATAGATCTTAGATGTATATCTGATATGTTACTCGACTTTGGGATCTTGTGATTGACCTTGATAGAGTGAGAGTGTGTGATAATCTTGATCGCATTGAAACATAAGGATTTGATTATGTGTATCAGGACATGTAGTATTTTAGTTATTGGGATTTGGATATATCGATGACTCAGAGAATATATATATCGATGACTTGAGGATCAGAGTAGATTGATAGGGAGAGACTGATTATTGATATATTGAGACGGTGATTTATTGTACCAGATTAGTAATACGAATTGATACTTGATGATTGTATAGAGACTGTTAGTTGATAGATTGGTTGATAGATTAGTTATTATTGTATTTTAGTGCAGATGGATATGAGATATTGACCGGTTCTAGATTAGACTGTCCATGGAGCAGTATCTGGATTCGTTATTGTATGGATTCATGTTATTCAGAGTTACTGGAAAATTATTATCGGACCGTAACACTTTCATTGTTCCATTGATCTACCGTTTACACGGTAATATTGTTCACATTGTTATTACATTGATATTGTTATTGTCACCGTATCGTCCCAGTAATCGAAATAATATGGATATTGATTGTTATAAATAATAATGTAAACTGACAACTTACACTGGGATTGGGGAAATTGATGGAGGAGACAGCGTCTGTATTTTGGGTGGGCCTAGGATACAGGTTGCGCAGCCGAGATATGGTTCCACTGCAGGGTTCCGGGGGATGACTGACATCCCGTATTGTTCATATTGTCATTGTTATTGACACATTGTTATTGTTATTGTTATTGACTACCTAGCGGTAGGGCCTGGTTCAGCGCCAGGTGATTGGGCCGTGGTTCCGGGTATGTACGGAACCCATCTAAAGCATGGACAATGTCTCTCCTATTAATTTTAATAAATTTAGGATATCGATTGACACGTGTAGTAGGCGTAGTATGGGATGCGTCTATTACATGTGGCAATTGGTGTTCGCTAACATAATAAATGATAATGAACTGTTAATGCATTGCGACTGACCGTATTCACCTGATTGTACATATATATCACTATGATAGGCATATGATTGTACACATGACCAGATTATATTCCAGACTAGTGACATATGCTAGGATACACATATTGGCATGAGTGGTTCTCTTTTTATCATGATACCAGTTATATATTGTTCATAACTTTGTTCATGATATTGAGTATACTGTTATCTTTTATTTCCATTTATCATGTTGTTATTGCTTATGTTGTTTATATACACGAGCAGTCCTCTTTACACACACACTCACCAGGTCGCTTTCTGACAACCCTAGATTTGTACGTCCAGATATTGGACGCTTTGTTTCTATTATCAGGTGTTCGATGAGACGGTACGCTTCGTGAAGAGCTGGAGCTTCTCCCTATTCGATTCCGGTATTCTAATCTGTCTTATCTTCATATTATTTCCTGATTCTCGTTATATCAGATTCATTTGTTATTCCTGTTCTTGATTCATATGATATCATGCGTGGATGCCTATATGTAATATTGCAGTAAACATGATTCATTATAGTTTCAGGTTATAGCTTGTTTCGGGTTACCCTTAGGCTTAGCGTGTATACGTGGGGCATTTCCTCGCGTATATGCGTCGCCGACTCTCGTCGCGACTCCGTTTTCACGTATTTTGGGAAGCGGGGCGTGACATGATGAGTAGTTGGTTTTTATTTTTGTATGTTCTTTTATCTATTTATTAGGTGGAGGTGGTGAAGATTTTGGTTATGTAATATTTTGGATCATCTGCTCTAAGATTCCACACACACACACACACACACAACACAACACTTTATGGCTGGTGTGCTTGCTCCATCCTATATTCTCAAAAAGAAAGAAAGAAAGAAAGAAAGAGAAGAAGAAGAATAAGAACTGAAGATGTGAATGCCACACTAACATAGTGGCAGTAAAGCCTTTTGCAGTTGGTAAGAGGTTTGGGGTTCAAATCCTGCTCATGTTATGGTTACAAACTGTTCTCAAAATAAGAAAAAGAACTCTTGCAACCCTTTTTTTTCCCCAAAGGAAGCCTATCAACCTTATGGTCAGGCTTCTGCCTTTTCCATTGTTTAAACTATTAATGTGTACCGCACAGAAAACAATATGGCTGCATATGGGCTAACAATCTCGGTCTGGTTATGGGTGGTTTTTCGTTTCACCAGGAAAAAAAGGAAAAGTCACCAAGAAGATAATTAAGTCATGTATAGTTATCTACAGAATTTTCACTTCTCCACAGGACAGTAATTTAGTGCCTTTCACATTTTCTGTAAATCACCACAACTCTGGAAATATGTAGAAGAAAATTCCTTCAATTACATTAAAAAACTGGTGTTAAATTATATACACGGGTTGAACTTACTTATTTCAGAAGTAGAACCCTTCTTGCAGTAGTGTCAGATAAATTGCAAAAGGTAATTAGCAAGTAGAAAAACTGTGCCATAAATGTGTCTGTTTTTCTTTCTTTTATTCAAAAAAACAAACTAATAAAATAGATCTTAACTACTGATGTCAAGATGATAGATAGATTGGATAATATACCCACCACTGCAAGGAATTTTCTGCACGGTGCTGGGACAATAGGACCCTGCTTCGCAGAACATACTACCACTTTTCCAAAACAGCCCATATATCTGCACCTCCACAGGTATGATTTCGCTGTCCTCGAGGCCTGTTAATGGTATCTGCATAATTCATTTAATCATAACCGGTAAATACATATGAAATGATGTAATTTTTAAGAAACTTGAAAAGAAAGATAAAATGAAACTATGAACCAACTTACGGATCACAAGTACCAGTAGCTTTGTTGAGAGTTGCAACTGGACAGTACGCGCCTCAAGGACAAGCTTTATTTGAGAAAAGGAGAACCAAGCTGGAAGTTAGAAATCTTGTTGCAGAAAATCAGAGAAGTTTAGGAGAAAGTATTGCATCTTTAATCTCCAATTTAGAATAAGCAACAATATACAGTTTCCATTATGATGCAGAAATATCAGCGAACATCAGGCAAGGAAATTAAATTATTTTAAAAAAAATGTACATGTAAACTGCGATATATGAACAGATATCAATGACATGAAAATAATCCAAACGAGTATAATTAACTTATCAAATGATTAACACGACCTTTCGGAAGGTTGATAAACTTATTTAACAGATATTGCAATATTTATTCTTTGAATGGAACAGTACTTCAGATTCTCCAAATGACAGAACATAAGAGGAAACATGGTTCAACTCTTGGGTTTGGGTGAGGTAAGAAACAACAGTATGTCAGATGCATAAAATATTTCTTTACAAATATTAAAGAAAAATAAGTAAAAAAGAACAATTGTAAAACCTACCATCAGGTCCTGTTCAATGAGGGATGTGATTAGATGATGTATTTATTCAGTTACAATAGTGTAGCACCCCGTACCCGGGATACGTACCCAGATACGAGTCCCAAAATTTTTTCAACCATATTGCTCAATTTTCTTCCTATATGTGTTTTTAAGTTATGATTACTTATATTTTTGAGTATCGGATCTGAATTCTCAGACCGAGAGTAAGCCCTGACCCGGACCGGGAACCCGATACCAGCCAGTATCCCGATTTGACTTTCTGGTAGTCCGATTTGACTGATTTTAGTTTCAAAGACTGTTTTCTAATATTTTAAATTTTTCATGATTTTCTGAAATTTTCCGAAATTTTTCTGCAAAATCTCCAAAACCGGTGTCGGTCGGTATCGCTGACTGATTCCTGGATTTTTAATTTTCAAATGGGAATAAATTTTCAAAAACGGCTTTCACAGTATATCTTAGAATATCATTTTCTAGCTAAAAACATTTTTTGGGATTTTTTTAAAATTTATCAAAATTTGACCGATCATGGTATCGGCCGGTATTGCCGGAAGATTTCAGGATTTTTAATTTGAAAAATACATCGAATTTCTCAAATCCGATTTCACCGTGTATCTTAGAATAATATTTGCTATTTTTGAGAATTTTTCGGTATGTTTCTGAAACAGTCAAATTTTCGCCTTATTTAAATAATAATATTTTTACCGGCGATTTCTTTTCTGGCTTTTTCTTCCTCTACTCTCCTACTTTATGCTACCAAAAATTTTAACGAATAAAATAGATAATAATAAAATTTTTTAAAAATATTTTATTTCTTTTTCTTATATTTTTTTTCAATTTCCTTTCTTTTATTTCCTTTTCATTTATTATCATTAATTCTTCTCCCCTTAATCAACGGCTAAACCCACGCCGTTGCCGCCCGCAGCCGCCCGACAACCATGGCCTGCCGCAGCCCTACACCCCCTATACCATCAATCCAACCCATTCCTCTCATCCTATTAAACACTTCATCCTTCATTTTTCCAACACAAAATTCCAATCAAAAACCAAAAGAAATACCTCATCTTCATCTTCTCCACGACACCAACTCACGCAACCCACTTCCACCGCCGCCTCCACCATCACCACCGTCACCACCGGCCGTCCCTAGGGCCGGCCATCTCCTCCTCCACACCTCCTCTCCACTTCCCCACTTCCAACAACCTCAAAATCCCCATCTTCTTCTCCAATTTCACCATAAACCCACCTCCATTACCACAACTCCACCTCTAAATTCTCCATCACCACCACCAAATTCTCCATTCTAATCAACCCAACAACACCTCCTCCTCCTCCTCTACCTCCCCAACACCTCAAATCACCACCACAATCACCACAACCACCACCACCACCACCATCTCCCACCACCTTCAAAACAACCCAACAACAACAACATCAATAACAAGCAACACCACATCCTCCTCCCCCAACCCGCGCGCGCGCCCTGCTCGCCGCCGCCGCCGCCGCCGCCGCGCCGGCGGTGGGGGAACCGATCCCCCCTCCTTCTTCTCTTTTCTTTTCTTTCTTTCTTTCATCTTTTCTTTCTTTATTTCCTTCACTCTAAATTCAAACATTCCCTAAATAACCACAAATTTCCCTCATTCCAAAAATACCCCCCTCTTTATTCCTTTATTACTTCCCTCTTATTTCAACTCTACCCCCTTCCATATTTATTTCTAATTTCCTTTTAAAACACCATATTCTCTCTCTTTTTACTGCAACTTTCTCTCTCCTCTCTCATTCCCTCTCTAAAAATTTTTATAAATATTTATAAATATATATTTTAATATATATAAATTTGGGCTAGTGGATTCTCGTGCGGGTCGCCGATTTTCTGGACTTTAATCGGTATTTTCGTCCCGGTTTCAGGCGAGTGCTTATTATTAATTTAAATTACCCTTGTATTTATAATATGATATTGCCATGTGAATATTTTAAAATGCATAATACTTGCTATGGTAATTTTAGTCCCGATAATTATCATGCTATATTTAATTCCAATAATCGTCATGCTATATTTAATTCGATAATTGTCATATTTAATTCTGATAATTGCCATGCCATATTTAATTCCAATAATTGTCATGCTATATTTAATTCCGATAATTGTCATGCTATATTTGGTTCCGTTATTACCATGCTATATTTGACACCGATGTTTACCATGCTACACTTAACCCGTGAAATCTGACACCGGCACTCGGTATTTACACTAGTACTCAGTATTTACACCGGCACTTGGCATGTTACACTTGATACATGATATATGACACCAGTACTCGGTACTTACACCGGCACTTGGTACTTACACCAACCCTTGCCATGCTATATTTGACACCGGTACTTTCTATGCTATATTTGACATATGATACCTGACATCAATACTTGCCATGCTATATTTGATACTTGATATGTGACACCGGTATCTGACATGCTATATTTACCACCTGATATATATAACACCTGATACCTGACACCTGACACCTGGCACCTGTATTACCTGGCATGTTCATGATTATTATGTGACCAGACATCTGGCACTCCTGTACTCCTGTATCTCCTGAACTCCTGTACTCCTGAACTCCTGTATTCCTGAACCCCTGAAAAAAAGGTGACTCCTGAGATTATACTCCTGTTAATTCCCGTAGTTGGATAATCATGGTTATACTGTATACACTTGTGGACATTATCTTTGAGCAATATATATAATAAAAATACTTAACTTACACTGGGTGGGGGAAACTGATGGAAACCGGTATGATGTCATATTTATAATGGTGATATTTCTGAAGTGTCGTGTGGGGCGCGTAATGATAAGTCCCCGGAAGCAGTAGCCTGAATCTGAAGTGTCGTGTGGGGCGCGTAATGATAAGTCCCCGGAAGCAGTAGCCTGAATCTGAAGTGTCGTGTGGGGCGCGTAATGATAAGTCCCCGGAAGCAGTAGCCTGAATCTGAAGTGTCGTGTGGGGCGCGTAATGATAAGTCCCCGGAAGCAGTAGCCTGAATCTGAAGTGTCGTGTGGGGCGCGTAATGATAAGTCCCCAGAAGCAGTAGCCTGTACTCCTGAGCTAGTCCCTAGCTGAGATGGGACCCACTATAAATATGAGCCATCAGATTTATCAGTTTCCAAATAATAACCCGTCTTATTCATAAGTGGATGTATGTGTGCCGGTAGCACATACAAAAGCATATGAATCGGATGAATAACATAAAACAACCAAACAGTAATAATGTTAGGAACGTGTGATATTTGGTCTCTCCTTTGTTCGGGTCCTGGTACTCACATATCAGACCCGGGTAAGTCCTACAGAGTGCGAACTCTAGTAAGGACTATCGGTGATGTGAGACGCTGGTAGGGAGGTGATTGAAATATCAAACGGTACTGACTATTATTATTGGATTAATTAAAATACAACACCTTTATATTCTCCAGCTATAGTATTATGTTCTGAGTTGACACCTTGCCTTATGACATGTGATTTATGTGGTATATGATGATAACTCCATACACACTCTAGTCCTGTTACCCTGAGGGCAACTCAAGTTGTATGAATTCAGATGATGGTGACATCGGATATGTGGTATATAGATGAGGTTTTCTTGTTTGGATTATCCCCTCGATGTATCAACCCCATGAATCCATAATCTGAGCTTATATCACTAGTTTTGTCAATACTTATATTTATCGCGTATTTAGGGTAATTATCACGTGTTTAATGTATTGGTCGCATGATTATGTAAACTTATGCTCTCTATACCGCTTTTCAAGCATGTTTTTCCGATTTAGACTTATTGTTATACATGTACTTACTTGATCTTAGATTTACTGTCATTTTCCTTATATTACATGTCATTTCCTGTACCTGCATGCCTGAACCACGTCACTTGATCATGTACACGTGTGCTTATTATGCACGCCATCTGGCTTTATTCTTTGTACTCGCTGGGGTTGCTAACAACCCTGGATTCTCATGTCCAGATTCTAGACCCTGGTGGCTTGGCTAGTAGCTGATCGGAGCGCACAACAGATCCTCCTGTGGTGGTCCGAGTGTAGCAGAAGTTTGGGCGTCGTCATAGCTCTTCTTCCCAGCTTTTCTCCTGCTTAGCTCTCGAGGTCCCTCTAGTCGTGAGCATCTATCAGTTTTATTATGTATGCCCCTTCATGTACTATACTCTTGTATTTTCTAGTGATGTAATATTCCTGTAATATTGTATCACTTCTGTGATAACCATGTACTTGCACTATTTCTGTTGGAATGCATGTTATCATTGTGCTTCCGTCTCTGATTCTTGCCTATACTGATGCTTAGCGTATATACGTGGGGGTATTTCTGACCTGCGTATATACGTTGCAGTGGCGTCCCCGTACCCGCCAGATCGGGGCGCTACAGGTTGGTATCAGAGCCTAGGCTCTAACATCCTCAGTACAACTAGTTGACAGATTAATGATGTATTAATCTGCAACTGGAGAGCATGAGTCTTGAATATACATTTCAAACGCAAGTACGGTGTTATCTATTCCTTCTTTGCAATCTTTTCCTTGGATCCTGAGACCCTTCTATCTTTCCCTTCAGCTTCTTCCCATCATCCCTTCAACCAACTCAGATATGGAAAGACGGAGAACCCGTAACGGTGCTGGCACTTCTCGCGACAGTTCTAATGGAGATGGCGACAATATGATGAGGGTACTGCATGGCGCGATGGAGAGCCAACATCAGCAGCCAGAGCTCATGCGGCAAGCATTATTGACAGCACCTAGAGAGCAGAGGCCTGGTAATGTATCCGATTTCAGGAGACTGCAGCCAGCTACATTTTCGGGTACAGAGAAGCCGTTGGACGCCGAGCAGTGGCTGATTGATACTACAGATCTTCTGAAAGCAGCCCGGATCCCTGATCAGAACCAGGTGGAAGTGGTCAAGATACAGCTAAAGGATGTGGCCAGAACCTGGTGGTTGGCAGAAGAAGCAAGATTGGAGAGGCCTATTACTTGGGACCAGTTCTCTAAGAGTTTCTACGAGAGATTCTTCTCTAAGACGGCACAGAAGGAGATGGAGGATCAATTTATCAGATTGCAGCAGAGGGATCGAACTGTAGATGAGTATGCTGCAGAGTTCCTAAGACTGAGCCGGTTCGCGCCATACATGGTGGCCAATGAGGAGATCCGAGCGAGGAGATTCCAGCAAGGCCTGAGGATGCAGATCCAGATGTTTCTTATACCCCAGCAACTTAAGACGTATTCTCAGGTCCTTATCATCGCTCGTGAAGTAGAACGGGGATTGGAAAAGAAGCGTCAGGATGAGGGGCAGAGGAAGTCAGTAAAGAGATCCTTTCAGTTGAAGGGAGGTGAAGACTCAGTCGGACCCCTGGATACCCCACTAGCAGAGCAATTCCTCCAACCTCTCCCTCAGCAAATGAGATGTGGGTATTGTCGGAAGCTCGGGCACTACAAGCGTGATTGCAGAATGGCAAATAAGGTATGCTTAGTGTATGCGCCGGAAAAAGAAAGAGGGAATTGCTGTAAAGATTTCTTTGAATCAGATGAAAAGATTACAACAAGACTTTTCCTTCCAGTTACAAGGGAGGGAGGATGTTGAAGCTTGAATCCCCCCTTTGTTTAATGCTGGGTTCTTCGTGTGGCGGTGGAGAGTGAATCTTGTTCTCCGTTGACCAGATGACCGTCCTGGACCGTCGGGGGTCTTTTCTTCGGTCGGTAGAAAGAGTAACTCAGCTCCGTCTACCAAAACTCTCGAAGAGGAGGTAGGCGAAGAGCGGCTAGTACTCAGTAAGCTCACTGAAGAGTCTCCTCCCTCTGTCTGTTGTTGAAGTCGTGCTTCCCTCTTGATGATCCTCTTGCCTAGATTTGATCGATCTTGATGATGCCTTGACCTTCTTAATTCTCGACCTCTCCCAATCTCCGATCCTTCCCCCCAGCTCTCCTCCTCATAGCAAACAAGGCTATTTATAGGGGTCTCAGGGGGTGAAGGTGCCTCCTGAAAACGCTCCCGAATGAGGGGCCACTACCCGCTACATGCGCGGTGACTGGCCCCGCAATCAGGGCAGTTGCAACTGAGACGCGGGCGTTGAGCCAAACGCGCCTTGAAGTTTGAGACGCGGGCGTTGAGCCAACGCGTCTGGACGTTGAGACGCGAGCGTCGAGCCAACGCGCCTTAATGCTGAGACGCGGGCTTCGGGCCTTCACGTCTGGACGCTGAGGCGCGGGCGTCGGGCCGACGCGCCTTGATGCCGAGACGCGGGCTTTGGGCCGACGCGTCTGGACGTTGAGACGCGGGTGTAGAGCCAACGCGTCTTAATGCTGAGACGCGGGCCTCGATTCCTCGCGTCTAGAGCTTGAGACTCTGCTTCCTTAATGGCTTGTTTGTTAGTCATTTTTAGACAGCCTACAGAACCCCCTCCAAAGTTTCTGATATTCCGCAGTTGAATGGGACGGATTTCGGAATACTTTGGATCTTAGCCGTGTTCGCCTCTATGACTGGACTGTTGATGCTTCGGGCTTGATCTTATCTGGAATTGGTCTTCGTGAGTGTACTGTTGAACTCTTTGAAGCCGTCAGAGTTGATCGTGTTGAGTGTCTAGATACACAGTCTAGACCTCCCCGATTGCTTTTAGTCTGTCACGGGTGCGCTTTTGGCCAGGAGTGGTTCGTTGTCTGTTTGCGTCAGTGTACTGTTGAACTGACTTGCAGAAGCAGGAGACTGGACGCAGGTTCCTTTTTGAAAAAGCAGAGACTGCTTTAAAGACGCGACTTCCATGGGGTAGACGCGATGTTTGGCCCGTTTGAGGGGACGCGGACTTTGGAGAGACGCATCTCTTGAAAATGCAGACGCGATTTTCTGGGTGCATTTATGATGATGCTGACGGGGCATGTCCACCGAAGAGCCGCGTACTTTGGGGCGCGCACCTGTGCCATGTCATGATTACGCCGCCAGCTGGCCTGGGGAAACGGCGAGATTTCGCCTTTTGGCTCGCGGATCTCCCGGTTCATTAAATGAACTGCTCCACGTGTCAACTTCTGACTTGTGGCGGGGTCGCGACGCATGATCTTCCCTGTTCAAACAATGATTTGGCTCCACGCGTCAGGCAGCGATTCGCTGCAGCGTTTATTGGGCCAAACGCTGCGTATCTTCGCGAATCTCTGTGCCTATAAAAGGCAACAGTTAGAGAGACGCATCTTCTTCTCCGAATCGCATTTGCTGAGAAAAGAGAGCTTCCTTCCTCTTGTTTGTTCATCTGTCCATCTTCGAACTCGGGATTTCTGAACATCGATGGCTCCCAAGACGAAACCGACTGCATCATCCTCAAGGGCGACCGTCGCCGAGGCTGAGAGAGATGCTTCTTCTGCGCAGGAGGGTGTTTTCCGAGGTAAAAATGCACCTTCGGCGTGGGTTCCGCCATTAAAACATGTTCATAGAACCCTAAGAACCTTTAACACAAGATCGTGTTTGATTCTCGGACGCTGTCCTTGAGATGATAACCGGGGCGCGGGCCTGATGATCCGACGCTGGTGAACTCTGCACTCTGGATCCTTCACTTAGAATATTTCTAATTGTGAAGGTCTCTGGACGCGATTTGCAGAACGCGGATTTGATCCGTGCGTTCTGTGCCGCGTTTTGTGCCATCAGGCGCCGATTTGATGAATCTGGCGTCTGAGTCCAAGCACTTTGAAATTTCACAAGTCTTGGTTTGCAGAACGCGGATTTGATCCTTGCGTTCTGTGTCTTCAACCGCCGATTTTGTAGAATCTGGCGTTTGAGTCCAAGTACTTAGAATTTTCATAAGTCTTGGTTTGCAGAACGCGGCTTTGCAGGTCTGGACGCGGATTCGAAAAATTCCTGCGTCCAGTATCTCTTCTGCGTTTTGGTGCAAGTTCGCAGGTCTGGACGCGGATGATAACTCCTGCGTCCAGTGTCTCGGCTGCGTTTTGAATTATGAACACTTAGCGTCTTCCCTTATTTTTGGCAAAGTATCTGACCAAGTGTCTTTTTCTTTTGCAGTGCCGCATGTTTCAGGTTCACTTGCCAAGATGCACCACTTTGGACGCGTGGGTGGTGCCGACCACCGTCTGACTTTTGCACTGCGAAGGACCATACCTGTGACTGCTGACAGGTCGCCAGTTCGCAGGGAAATGATTGCCCATGTTAATGAGAGGACTTCTCGGGTGCTCATGACCGATGCAGTCTTCGCAACGGATACCCACATCAAGCTGGAGAAGCCTGCTTTCTTCTTTGGAGATCATGTCAGCGACGGTGGCAACCCAATGTATGACGGGAATTACAGGTGGCTCCGTCAGATAGGGGAGAGGAGATACTTCCTTCCAGCCATGGAGAGGATGCTCCCGTTGTCTTATCTCCAACATCTGTCCGTCCTTCGGAAGATGAAGTGGGACGTGTCCCGGGATATCTCTGAGATTACCCTTGGTAATTTCAAATCCCAGAACGTATACAGTCATGATTGCCATGACCGGGCGGTCCTCGGCTTGTTTCCCGGGTCACGCAAGTCTGAGCTTCCAGTCGGAGAGATCCCGCGGCTTGCCACCACCTTCCTCAATTCGTTCATAGAAGCAGAGGGTGATTATCCGGCCAAGTTCCGTTTGCCAGGATGGGTCCACTCCACGGAGAATTCTTGGTGGGGCAGGATGGTGGGTTTCGCCCTCTCCGATCTTGGAGATCTGCTTGAGCACGTGGGATTATACTCAGCAGTCAGGGCCGTACAATGGGGCATCCCCATGAGCTCTCACAACTTCTTCGGGATCTTGGAGCGCTACAACCCTCAGACGGGGACATTCTTTACCCCGGTTGGAGAAATGGGCCTTGCACTGCATGAGTTGCATGAGGTCTCGGGGCTGGTGATGGGGGAGTTCCCTTATGAAGAATATGTCCCGACTGCTAGGGAGCTTGACCTTATAAAGAAGGATTCCCCTGAGGTGTACGAGACCTATTGGGAAGTGATGTGCCACTTCCATATTTGTGGTCAGGTAACCGGTTGGAGGACGCATGGAGTTAGGCATCTATCCTGGGCCAATTACTTATTCAGCAACGTCAGCAAGAAGGATCATTCGATAACTCGACTGGCTCCCCTCTCTGAACAGGGAGTTGACGACATGGTCGCACAAGCTTCTGAGGGCTTTTACACCACTGGGTCGAACGAGGACGGCTTCGAACCTGATACGCTTTTCGAAAGCTATCATCATCGGGCCGGGCTTCTATCTCTAGTCGAGCGCTGTTGGCAGGCTTCTTGATGCTGTGGTTGAAGCGTTGTGTGGTACCTACACGGCCACATGAAGTCATTATTGCCGACGTGGTGTACCCAGCAGTGCTCCTGGCCCATGGCCGTCCTATAGCCCTTCTTCCGGCCGTGACGGCTGGCATTCAGAGCGGGTTGCGGGCGTTAGCCAAGAGACTATGCGAGGCTCCAAGGACTGTCGACTCTCAAGGCAAGCCGTATGTTGACTCAGAGGGAAGCCCGACGGCAAGGCGCCCCAACCCCGAATCGAGTTGCCTTACACGTATCTCATGGCCTGGTACGTGATGCATTGCCCTTCTTTGATGACAACGGCGCGTGGGAGTACGAGTCCTGTCCCTTTTGTGAGGCGGCTGGAAAACTCGGATTGGAGTGACACCTATATATATTATATTCGGAGACGTCTCTCAAATGCCGCCAATTACCAGCTCAATCGCTGCTTCGCTGGGATTCCTGGTGCATCTTTTGGTGAGCAATTCACTGATTCTATAGGTCGGGATGACCTTACCCAACTGTCCGCGGGAGTCTTCCGGTGGTTGATTAATATACGACCAGGATACGTGCTGTTTCGTCAAGGGACTTCCTGCACTATCGAACCGTATATGCCAAGTCGTTTTGCCCGACAGTTTGGCTATGCTCAGCTTTATGTCGGCAATCCGAATACACAACTTGCCTTCAATGGGAATTTGTGCGAAGGTGCTCGAGCCTGGTACTATAGCGTGGCTGGGGGGACAGAGGCAACTTTCCGTTTGCCCGTCGAGGAGCCGAAGAACCTTACCAGCTTCACTTTCTGCACCTGGTATTCTCGGGTAAACCAGTCACCGGATTTTGCCCCCGGGTATACGGGTATTGAGGGCATTAATGCCTATCTCAAAACACAGTCGGAGTCTGGCAAATGCTCGCACATGATCACCCAGTATTTAAACGTCCAGAAAGAGCTGGAGAGAGCATCTCAGAGAGAAGCTGAGGGAGGCTCAAGAGAGGAGCTCCGAGTAACCCGGAGTAGAACCAAGCTAGGGCCACAGGAGGGGCCCTCTACCGCCAAGGCTCAAGAATTGGTGAGTAAGCGCCGTCGGGGTCCCACTTCAACTGCTGGTCCTGTTTCGAAGAGGGCTCGGAGGGACTTAGCAACGAAAGTCTCTCCCTCAGAAGACATTTCTGCTGGAGTTGAGGACTGTCCTGAAGACCTCTTTGTCATGGTTGAGGAACCGCCAGAGGATAGAGATCTCCCCAGTTTAATCCGTGCTCCTAGGTCGCACAGAGGGACCTGTAAGATTGCAGAAGAGGGGGAATTGGTTGACAAACCCACTATAGCTGACGAGGAAGAACAGCTCGTGGGAGGGAATGTCCAGATTCCAGGGTTCTCAGCTCGGTCCGAGCCTTCTTCTGCTCGTGAAGGGAGAGACAAGGCACAGCGGTCAGGACCTCCTAGCGTCTTCATTTCCAGTGCTCGGATAATCGACCCTAGTCCTACCACTGGGGTGATTGGTGGCAAGGCCCCGGTCACCGAGGACCTTTGCGTTGAACTGTCGTCTTCCGCGTCTGATACGGAAAGCGACTTTGAAGATAAAGTCGACTACGGCCATGAACCCGCTTTTCCTGACCCGAGTAAGTTCTCACACATCTCGGAGGAGAAAATATACGGGGGCGAATCATCGACTGCGTTACCGCTGGCGATAATCCCTGCTGAAGGTACAACTTCCTCGCATGTCGAGGCGATGGAAACAGAGTTGACCCAGCCCAAGGGGATTGAGGCTTCGACCGCTGAGATAACCTCGGAGGGGGTAGCTGTTGAAGTTGGGGAGACTCCCATTCTACAGGACTCGACGCCTCTGGACCTCGAACCTAGTAAGGCAGCTCTGACTGAGGGGGCTCAGGTGGGGAGTCCGATGATCGGCACCCTTCCAGAAGGCCACACAGCTCAATTCTCGGTGGAAGTTTCTGAAGAGGTTGTGCTTACAACTCCTTCATTGATCGTGGAAGCTCCTGCAGAGGCAGCGCTCCAGGAAGCGCCAGTGGGTAGTCTTGCTCTTGCCACATCGACGGCCGGCACGGCTCTTGTGCGAGAAGACCCGCCCTATATCCCTTATCCCGTGACAGAAAAAGGGTCGGGAAGCTTCTTAGGTGGTGAAGACATGGGGGAGCTGGCACGTCAGATGGTGCAACAATTCTTCACCTCGATGGGATCATGTATTGGTCTCATCTTCCGTGGACACAGCACCTTCCAGTTCGCCCAGAGGCTTCTTGAAAATATGGCCGTGAGCGTTGAATTGGCGGGAGGCCCTTCACTTGCCAGGGCATGCCTGCGGGTGGTAGAGCAACTTGGAGATAACCTGCGGGAGCTGGAATCTTTGGAAGATGCTGGCTCTTTTGATGAAGCCCAGGCCAC
The DNA here is from genome assembly GCA_038442645.1 of Agave tequilana. Taxonomy (NCBI): domain Eukaryota; kingdom Viridiplantae; phylum Streptophyta; class Magnoliopsida; order Asparagales; family Asparagaceae; genus Agave; species Agave tequilana. The sequence continues at coordinate 65,932 of JAVJIF010026370.1, forward strand.
CTTGACTAGGCTCCTAGCTGATCAGGAACGGGAGCGACAGGAGGCGGAGGCACAAATCGCTGCCGAGATCCGCGACCTTGAATATTCCAAGGCTGAATTTCAGAAATTAGCCGGAGATTCGAGGGAGTCTGAGCTTAGTGTGCAGAGCACGGAGCAAGTCATCCTCAGAACTCGGGATATTATCGCCAAGGCGGAAGCTGTTCTTGCGCCAAATGAGGAGAAACTTGTTTCCCTCAAAAAGGAGCTTGAGGAGCAACGGGCTGCTACGGCGCGTGCTGAAGAGAGTCTATCCCTACAATCTTCCAGGGTGGAATCTCTGCGGATGCAGCTGGCTGCCAGAAATTTCTTATCTGAGGCGGAGCTGCGGGACCGGGCTATCATGGAGGCTGAGAGGACGCGCCAGCATGAGATTCACCGCCTTAGGGAACAAATCCGTTCCTTGGCGAACCAGGACATTTAGCCTTCTTTTCTTTTTTCTTTTTGTAAAGAAAAGGGACACTCTATTTATTAAGAGTGTTTGTATCCACTTCTATCATTTTTTGATATAATAGAAGTTTTCTTTAGAGCTTTTGTCCCAATTTCTTTGTCCTGTTGTGGATGAGTCCAACTCTTGATCACTAGTCGTGATTACTGAACTTAGGTAGGACTAAGTTCTTTTAATGAGACGCGGTCTTGGCGAGACGCGGCATTAATCCCATAGAATGAGACGTGGCATCAATCTATGGGGACTTAGATTTCACCAAGTCTTTTTGACGAGACGCAGCGTCGATCACAGGGTGAGACGCGGTCGTCAGTCTACCGGAACTTAGATTTTACTAAGTCCTTTTACTGAGACGCAGCGTCAATCATAAAGTGAGACGCGGTCATCATTTCATAAGAACTTAGATTCTACTAAGTCCTTTTGATGAGACGCAGCGTCGATCACAGGGTGAGACGCGGTCGTCAGTCTACCGGAACTTAGATTTTACTAAGTCCTTTTACTGAGACGCAGCGTCAATCATAAAGTGAGACGCGGTCATCATTTCATAAGAACTTAGATTCTACTAAGTCCTTTTGATGAGACGCGGCGTCAATCACAAATCGGAACGCAGCTCTGAATGACGCAAATCTGTCTTGCGCGGATCGAGCAGACGCAAGAGATGCAGCCTTGTCTGCTGAAGGGACGCGGCTTTCCCATCTGCGTTTAATGTGATCTGACTCAAGATTTTAGGAGATCTTTGCTCGTCAGGTCTTCACTGTCGATTGGGATTCCGAGTCATCCGTTGTTTCCCAAGGCAGTTATCCACGCGTCAACTCCTCATTGGACTCAGGAGTTACTGCCCTTAAATGCAAAACCGACGCGGGCGGTTGAAAACCGGCGCTTGCGACGGTTTCCAAAGCGGCGTTCCACGCGTCAATCCTTCACTGGGCTTTGACAATCGTGCGTGACGGTTCCAATTAACGCCCCATTAATGGCAGTTATTAGGGCCTGCCTATAAATAGGGTGCGCTCCCCTTCTATAATCCAAGCTTGGATTATTTCTCTTTGGATTGCTCTGAGAAGTCCCACCTTCTTCAGAAAAGAGTTTCTTGATAGGGATTTCGTCTCCATGGATGAAGGTAATTCCGAGGATGAAGATGACCCAGAGCTCTCACGCTTCGGTTTGGTCTCTTCAAGAAGAACCCCCTCTCGGATCATCTTGGACGCCTGCGTTTGGGTGCAGAGAGGCCAACTCTGGCCAGAGGTCTCTGCTGGTATGTCCCCCGATGATGTGTATAGCCTGAACTTTGGCATAACCATCTGAATGAAGTCCCGGTGCATTCCTTCTTTGGAATTTGTGCCAGTGACTTGACTTCTCTGAACGCGGGCGCTTGACGCTGGCTTTGCCCATCGCGTTTCATTGCCTTGGCGTGTTTCAGACCTGAATCTTGCAACTCTTGTTCACTCAACAGAGAGATGGCAATTTTCGGCGTCCTGAAATTCTTTGCGTCTGGTGCATTAGGCGAGGGTACAAACTGAGGCCGCGTTTGAATCCTATGCGTGGCGCAGTTTGACTCGCGTCTGTTTGACTGTGCGGGTCATTCTCGCGTCTGAAGTCTTGAATGGCTGCCGCGTTCTGTTACTCAGTTTCCTTTATAAAAATGTACTGAGTTTCAGATTTTCTGACTCTTGCTTATTCTTTGCAGGTAGGCTTGCTCGTCCTTTTTCAGGTTTGCTGGGCCCCAGAAAGAATATACCGGCTGGCGAACTTGCTCCACGTTCGTTTGTGAGAGATTAAATTATGGTCCTCGTCGTTTGTGAGAGATTAAATTATATCTCTGACGAGGACCCACATCTCGCCAAGGTCTCTTCAGATTTCCTGCACCACTCTTGCCTGATGGCAAGAGACGGTCAGGTCAAGTATGACGGCGAGGAGGTTCCGGCGGTTACGGTGGCGGAAAGATCCTCTTCCTCTCCCTACTCCAGAAGTGACATCAAGGACATTCCGTTGGATGGCCTGCTGGGGAAAGGGATGGTGATGAATGCAGGACTTTCTGCTGCCGCTGGACCTAGTGGAGGGTAGCATCCTTTGTGATGACTCCTAAACTTCTTCTCTCACCCCCGGAGTGACTCCATGTTTGTTGGATGGTCTGCTAGGGAAAGAGACGCGCCTGAACGAAGGGTTGCAGGACCTTCTGTTGCCACCGGACCTCAAGAACACCATTGCTCTTAGCTTAATCAGCTAGGGCGCTTTCGACTTTTGCGTCATCGCCATGGCGCAATCGGTTCCAATTGTACACCTGGAATCAGATGCGGTTTCAAGGAGTGAGTACGGCCTCTGAGAGAGAGAGGGACTTCTTTGTACTCCTTAATTGTAACACTCATCTTATTGTATAAGAGAGCGTTTTGTATCACTTTCATATGCTTGAATATCAATAAAAGTGACACTTTTCTTTTTGCCTCTTTCTGTTGTCTTGAATGTTTTGTTTTAGAAGCAAAAGAATGATTTTGGTGGACCCGCCACTTTATAAAAGAAAGTGACAAGTGGAGTGTGTACCCCCAGAGAAGGTGAACTTTTATCAAGGATTTGGGATTAACTTGATTTAAGATCAGCTGGGGATTTTGATGGAAGCATTGTTTATCGGTGTAATGTTAACCAACAATGCCTCCAAAATGAATTTGATACTCGGTTGGGGAGAATATTAAATGAAACTAGACTCGTGGGGAATCTAGTAAGATTTTTACCGTTAGAGGTGTGATATTAACTTAACGGTTTAGAAGTAGTCTTGTCAGAAGTGTAATGTTAACTTGACAAGGACGTGAGTTAGAGGTGTGATATTAACCTAACTCATCAGCATCTCAGTTTTATTTGGGAAAACTGAGGGTGTCACTGTCATAGGTGTGATGTTTAACTTAACAGTGATAGTAATGCTAGAGGTGTAATGTTGAACTTGGCATTAGTCGTCTCGGCTTAAAGAAGTCGAGGAAAGGTCATAGCCATAGGTGTATTGTTGAACTTAGCAATGACTCGGATGCTAGAAGTGTAGTGTTAACTTGGCATCGTCCGTCTCGGCTTGGACAAGGAAGTCGAGGAAAGGTCATAGCCATAGGTGTATTGTTGAACTTAGCAATGACTCGGATGCTAGAAGTGTAGTGTTAACTTGGCATCGTCCATTTCAGCTTCGATATGGAAGTCTGAAGAAAGGTGACTGTCAGAGGTGTGATATTAACTTGACAGACACTCGATGTACCGCTTAGAGGTGTAATGTTAACTTAAACAGTAGTTTGTCAGAGGTGTGATATTAACTTGATAAGAATTTGCTTGCGATAGGAGCAATTTGGGGACCTGTCATTCTATTGATGAGAATTGACAAGTAGAATTTGAAGTGCCAGAGGTATAGTGTTAACTTGGCAAATTTGAGAGTTTGTTACTCTATGCAGAGTTAACAAGTCAGGTTTGTACTCGACGAGGAGTATTCATTACCAGAGGTATAGTGTTAACATAGTAATGATTGCATTTTGTGGTCCTACCATTCTATGGATGAGAATTGGTAAGGGATTTTTGGAGGGAAGAGTGAAATCAAGTCCACTTAGGATTTTTAGCAAACCCTCAGCTATCAACGGATTTGAGGTGCCTTTACCAACTACCGTTTGAGTTGGGCTAGCCATGCTATTCCCCTCAGCATGATAAGTTGTCGAGGACTTATATTGGCTTAAAAGCCAACATTTTCCTCTATCCTTAGCCGTCGGAGGCGTTGGATGTTTTTGATCAGAGGTGTATTTTTAACTTGATCGGCAGGATTTTTAGCAAACCCTCAGCTATCAACGGATTTGAGGTGCCTTTACCAACTACCGTTTGAGTTGGGCTAGCCATGCTATTCCCCTCAGCATGATAAGTTGTCGAGGACTTATGTTGGGCTTAAAAGCCAACATTTTCCTCTATCCTTAGCCGTCGGAGGCGTTGGATGTTTTTGATCAGAGGTGTATTTTTAACTTGATCGGTGGAAGAATGCCATCTAGGGATAGTATTTCTTCAGGAATTTGCCATTGATTGGCATCATGAGTGTATCGCCATTTGAGGTTATGAGGCGATACGATCCATTTGAGTAGACTGACTCTACTACAAACGGTCCTTCCCATTTGGGTTGGAATTTTCCTTTCGTCTTGTGCGTCATGACCATGGGTCTTCGGACGGCTAAGACGAGGTCGCCCTTCTTGAAAGTTTGCGATTTGACTTTCTTGTTGAAGGCTCTGGTGATACGAGCTTGATAAAGCTCGATTTGTTGTTGGGCCTGCAGACGCTTGTCGTCCAAGGCTTCCAATTCTTGGAGTCGCTGTCGATGCTTCTCCTCTGTTGTCATCTCCGCTGTCAAGGCGACGCGAAGAGATGGAATTTGGATTTCCAGTGGAAGGACGGCTTCGCATCCGTACACCAAGGAAAATGGCGTGGCTTTAGTTGGGGTTCGCACAGTCGTGCGGTAGGCCCATAAGCATTCGCCCAACTTATCGTCCCAGTCTCGTTGACTTTTCGAGACGAATTTCTTGAGAAGCTTGCCAATAGTCTTATTGAAAGCTTCTGCGAGGCCGTTAGCGGGCGGATAGTATGCCGTTGATGACACACTCTGGATTCTGAACTTGGCGCAGAATCTCTGAAAAGCCTGGCTGATGAACTGGGGTCCATTGTCATGGACAATCCGCCAAGGCACACCGAACCGGTAAATAACGTGATGTTTCATGAACCTGATCACGTTAGATGATTTTACCTCCTTCAAAGGGATAGCTTCGGCCCACTTTGAGAAGTAATCGGTTATCGCTAGGATGAACCGATGTCCCTTTGATGATGGTGGGCTGATAGGACCAACCACGTCCATCCCCCACATTTCGAACGGCCAGGTAGAGGTCGTAGAGTGGAGGTATCCTGGTGCTTGATGGATGAAATCGCCATGTATTTGACAGGTGTGACATCTTTTGGCATAGGCAACAGCATCGGCAACCATCTTGGGCCAGTAGTAACCCAATCTTTGGAGTCGGTTTGCCAGCTTCGGGCCAGGTTGATGAGCTCCACACGTACCATCGTGGGCCTCTTTCAACACTTCGTGGGCTTCTTTTGATGAGAGGCACCGGAGCAGGATCCCGTCATGCGATCTACGATACAATGTTCGCGAAATCGCATTGTAGTAGAATTTGGAGGCTTTCCTTCGGATGGCAGCCGCCTCCCTGGTGTCTTCGGGCAAGATGCCGTATAAGACAAAATCAATGTAGGGGAATCGCCAGTCTTTAAGCTCTGGATCGGTCGACACTTCAAGTGTTTCCTTACCGCGACGATCTCCCGTTGACCTCTGGTAGTCTCCGAGGGGACTTTTTGGGCAGTATAGGTCGTGGCTATAGACGAATACCTTCTCCATTGCTCCAGCTGGAAGAGCTAAGGAGGCAGCAAGGGATGCAAGTGCATCTGCATGTGCATTTTGCTTGCGCGGTACATGGTCGATGTAGAAGTTTGAAAACCTCTCGGCCATGTGGATTGTCGCGTTGTAGTAGGGTACTAGATCTTCATGCCTGACCTCATACTCTCCGCGAACTTGGCTGACGATGAGTTTGGAGTCACCGTACGCCTCGAGATTTTTAACGCCAATCTCATCGGCGAATTGCATCCCAATCAAAAGAGCGTTGTATTCCGCCACATTGTTGGAGCAAGGCTCGGTTAACGAGACAGCTCGGGGAATCACATAATCTTGTGGGGAGACGAGTACTACTCCTACCCCCGCAACTGTGTGTCCCTTAGGGCTTGTTCTTGATGCACCATCGAAGAAAAGTTGCCATACTTGTCCTTCGAACAATGTCTGGGTTAGGCAGGCTTCGGCGACCTCGTCTGGGAGATCCTCGTAGAGTTTAGCTGCCCTCGGATCTGGGTGTTCGGCTAAGAAGTCCGCCACCGCTTGTCCTTTAATGGCTTTTTGGGGTAGGAAGTGCATCTCATATTGAGAGAGCAATATAGCCCATTTCGCCAGTCGGCCGTTCAATGATGAAGGCTTTGTCATGAGTAACCTCAGGGGTTGACTTTGGATATGACATTTATGGTTTGGCCCACCAGATAGTGTCGCATTTTCTGAATAGCGAACACCAGTGCCAAACATTCCTTCTCGATCGGGTTGTACCAATGTTCGGCTCCGATCATCGTTCTACTTAGGTAGTAGATTGCTTGTTCTCGCCCTTGGTCATCATTCTGAGCTAGTAGAGCTCCCAAAGAATGATCCATTGATCGGACGTACACCAGGAAAGGCTTTCCGGATACCGGAGCTGCAAGGACTGGTGGTAGGGTGAGGTATCGTTTGATCTCCTCAAATGCTTGCTGGCAAGCGTCGTCCCAAATGAACGAAACGCCCTTCTTCATCAGCTTAGCGAAGGGTTGGCATCTCCCGGAGAGATTTGAGATGAATCTGCGGATGTATGCCAATCGTCCTTGCAATCCTCTGAGCTCCTTGAGGCTTCTGGGGGGTTGCATCTCTTGGATAGCACGGACTTTCTCCGGATCCAAATGGATTCCTGTGGAAGTCACAACAAACCCTAGGAATTTGCCACTGGCTACCCCCAGGAAGGACTTGGTGGGGTTCATCTTCAATTGATGAGCCCGCATGATGTCGAAGACCACCTTCAGATCAGCTATGTGATCTCCTTTAATGCGACTTTTCACCGCGATGTCGTCGACATAACATTCCACCGTTTTGCGTATCTGCTGATGGAAAATGGCATTCATGGCCCTTTGGTAGGTTGCCCCTGCATTTTTCAGTCCGAAGGGCATGACGGTGTAGCAATATACCCCTAGAGGTGTCCTGAAGGAGGTGTGCTTTTCGTCATCGGGATACATCTTAATTTGATTGTATCCTGAGAACCCGTCCATAAAGGACATTCGCTCGAATCCACAAGTATTGTCAATCATGACATCCGTGATTGGCAATGGGAATTCGTCTTTGGGGCAGGCCTCGTTTAGATCGCGGAAGTCGATGCAGATCCAGATCTTCCCGTTCTTCTTGGCAACGGGTACGATGTTGGCTACCCAATCGGGATGCTGTTCCTCCCTGATAAAGCCAGAGTCAATGAGCTTCCTGACTTCTGATTGGATTGCCTCCATTATTTCGGGACGGAACCGTCGCTGCTGTTGTTTGACAGGTTTTACATCCGGATTGATGTTGAGGCGGTGCATAGCCACTTGAGGATCAAGTCCAGGCATGTCCTCGTAATTCCAGGCGAAGACGTCTATATACTCTTGTACAAGAGATATAAGATCCTTCTTCTCCGAAGGTGACAGGCCGTCACTTATGAAGATGGGTTTAGGATTGGCTTCATCTCCTAGGTTGACTTGAACAACCTTGTCTTCTGTGGGTGGTTCACGCTGTTCAAAGCGGATATCCCAAAGAGCATTCAAATGTTTGATCCAAGGATCTGTATCAGATTGGATCATTTCTTCATCTTCATCCTCCAGATGGCTTGTCGAAACCATGTTTACTGAAAGCCCTTTGAAGATGTTGCCGACACTGACATCTGATTCCCACGACGACGTGTCTGATGAGCAGTCATGACTTGACAGTCTCTCCGAATCAGAGGCTGATGGCACTGGAGTTGATATATAGCCCAACCCCCGGCGCGTCTGATGATAGTAATCAGGGGTTTTCCCTTTCGGTACAAAGGATCGAAGCAGTGTTCTTCTTCCTTTTCCGAAGTTCAACCCAGGCCTGTTGGTTAGATCATACCCCATGCGCTTCATCATCTTGAGCGTTTTCGGTTCATAATGATCGAACTGAGGGGATTCATCCTCACCTTCTGATTCTTCGTGGGGCATTGGTTCAGACGCGATTCGCCCAAAAAGTATTGGTCTTTGGCCTTTTCGTCTGGCTGGAACCATGAATACAGACTCTTGCGCGTCTCCATTATCCTGGTACGTCCCGAAGGATGATTTTATTGGTACATGCAATGATGTCAAAGCATCCATTGCCGACCAGACATCCTCATCTACGTCGGTACTAGTATCCGACGGTATTGAATCAGACTCACACGCAGGGAGATACGCGAAATCTAAGTCTTCATTAATATACCAACCGCCTGCATCGTCGGTGGTATCAACATCGAGCTTATTAGTGCTCTTTACAAGTGGTTCCAACTCCCACAGGCACTCTTCTTTCTCCGGCTCAATGTCAGCTTCATTACCAGAGTCTGGCTCCTCTGGTTGTGGGGTTTCATTAGTCTCCTCCGGATCCTGATATAAGAGGGAGTCCGTGAAATAATTTTCAACTCCTTTAAACGGATGCCTTTCGGCAATCAACGTTCGGACCTGTCCACTCTCGTCAATGTATTTCATGACTTGGTGGAGAGTAGAGGGAACGATGGAATTGCGGTGAATCCATGGTCGTCCCAGCAACAGGTTGTAGGAAGTGTCCGCGTCAATGACGTAACACGTCACTTCCGACTTGAGGCTCCCGATCTGGCATATGAGCTTGATCTTCCCCATCGGGCGGGAGCTGTTGGCATTGAACCCGTAAATAGTCGTCTGGGTAGGGCTCAGACGATGGGTAGGAATGCCTAGAAACTGCATAACCCGGCGAGGTATGATGCTTAGCGCAGACCCTGGGTCTACCTGGATGCGGTTCACCTCGGATGACCCAATATACCCTGTGAAGTATAGGGGTCGGTCATGCTTCCCTTTAACCTGCATGTCATCTGTTGTGAAGGTGATGCAGGGAGCATTTGGGGAGGTGTGGAGGCAATCCTCTACATCTTCCTCCCTTGGCACGCGGGTCATAAAGACCTCGGCATTTGCCAAAGCTTCTTGTAGAGCCTCTCTGGTTGACTTTGATAGCCTCAGGAGCTCATACAAGGTAATGCGTGCCGGGATGTTGGCTAATTGAGCCAAGACATCAAAACTGTAAGGTGTCGAGGATCCTTCCGTTACACCTTTCGCAAGAACTCGAGAAAACCGAGTTTCTTTCTGTTTCTCCCCAGGCTGTTTAGAGGAGGGCTTTGCTGGCTCTGCAGCTGGTTGTGGAGGAGCTACTGCTGTCTCGCCATACTGTTTCAGGTATGCCTGCCCCGAACGGGTTCCTGCCGTTGGTGGGTTGGGTTCCGCGGCCAGGACTATTGTCTCCTCTTCCGAGTCAGTCAGCGAGGGAACATCAGTATCCGCTTCTCGGGAGGAAGCGCATATCACATGGCAAGATGAAGCCTTCCCTTTGCCTTTGGACTTCCTGTTGGTCACAGTCGTCCATTGTTGCTCGTCGACGAGGTCAGGGTGGACCCACATGATTTCCCCTCGAGGTGTAGGGACGGGTACCAAGCCTTTCTCCCGCTGCTGATGAGGGTCTGTGTTGACCACCCTCAGTTCTCCTTTCGGGACAGAGATCACCCCCACGGGTGTCGGGGGTCGTGTCCCAAACTGGAGAATCGACGTCATGTTGGCCGTCATCTTCTTCTGCTCCGGTCGGAGTTTTAATACCTCCGCGTCAATCAGAGCTTGAAGGATGTCCTTAAAGACGTAGCAGCTTTTGGTAGGATGTCCGAGCATCCTGTGGTATAAGCAGTAGGTGGGATTGTCGGTCTTGCCGACTTCCTCCGGGCGCCTAATTTCAGGGAGCTTCAGTCGATTGCTCTTGTTGAGTAGCTTGAAGAGCGAATCGACGTGTTCCTCCTTGAAGGAATACTGCTTGTTGGGGCGTGGCTGGCTTGAAGAGCCACTTGCCCTGCCTGTTTGAGGTTTGGTGGGAGATTTGGTCTCCGTCGCCAAATTATCCTTCCGCTTCGTCTGGAGGGAGGTGTCTGGTGCACGCCTTGTCGACCTCTCTGGCCTGGGCTTGCCTTCTTCCGCTCTGACGCGGGCGACAATCTCCTCAGCCTGTTCACCTTGCTGGACTAATTGTTTCAGGTGCGGCTTTCAGCAACTCCTATTTGAGCAAGGAGTGAGGTTTGGAGATTATGGCGACATGTTTCCACCAGGGTGGCCTGGGTCATGCCGCTTGGACATCGGAGTGCCATGTTCCGAAATCTTTCTACGAAAGACTTGACGGACTCTCCCTTTCGCTGTTTTGTAGCTAAAAGGGTAGGCATTGTGACCTCCGAATCATCTTCGAAGAAGCGTGTTAGAAACAACTTCTCCAAGTCGCCCCAGTTCTTGATGGAACCTTCCGGGAGCTTCATAAACCACTCAAAAGCCAACCCTTTCAGGGTGCCGATGAACAGTCGCGCCAGGATGGCGTCATTATCTACCACATTCCCGGTCTGGGATTTGAAGTAGTAGATGTGCTGGTTGGGTGACCCCTTCCCGTCGAATGCTTGGAGGGTTGGAGCCTTGAACTTAGGAGGGTATGGAACTAAGTCCCACTCAGCCGGATAGGGCCGGACCACTCCGCTTCTTGGAGGTCCTTGCGATTGGCAAGGGCCTCAAGGCGTCGTTCCAATTGACTCATCCTCTTAGCATGAGTCTTCTCCTGGTCTTGGTCGCTTCTTGCCTGCGACGAGGGCTTGGACACATCCGAGGTAGATCGTCGTGTCTCGTCAGAAGATTCGGAGGGTGAGCTTCCTCCCTTTCTCCCTTTCCCCTTCGGTCGTCTAGGAGGAGATCTCGCTCTTTCTTCAAGCAATTTCTCAAGCATATGCTTAAGGGAGTCAATGGATCTCTGTTGAGAGGCGATTATATCCATCTGGTGCTTCTGCGTCTGTTCTAAACGCCTGGCCGTCTCCTCAGGAGTGTCTGCCATGTAGGCGGAAGCCTCCTTCTCGACGGAAGAGTTTGAAGCCTGCGACTCCACTATAGCGGAGTGAGAACCACCCATTCTAATGCCGCGGGCTAAGGCATTATAGTCAATTGGGGGAATGGCCCCTGTCCGGGTGCGAGTGTGTTGATACACCCCCTCCGGCTCAGAGTCAGATTCCTCTGAGTTGACCATTAGTTGTTTTCCCTTACTTCTGCTAGTCATGTTTGCAGTAAGCTCCGGGTATTCAACATCTGAGAAGGTTCTCCTCCTGTGGGAGCGTCTTCTTTTGGCTGACGGGGGAATCAGGGTCAGCTGTCTAATTAAAGACGGCTGGTGCACGCCTGACTCGCAATGGCATCCAGAGAGCATCTGGATGAGCTGTTGACAGCAGCATGGAGAAGTGGCCTGATTGGCACTCCTTTTCCTTGTCAAATAATCCCTCAAATCCGTGGGAGAGGGATTAAATAGACTAGCCTCGCGACGTGGAAGACGGGAGGAAGTCATGCGCTGTGCTGTCTGGACACAGGTTTCAGAAACGCGGCTGTCGCGTAGCGGCTGCGTCACGCGCGTCTGGCGTCTCTGTTGATATGAGACGCGACTTTCGCGTTGCTGTCTGCTGCGTTGGAGCAGAGAGACTTGGGAGAGAGTGGGCTGCTGGGCCCCACGCCTGTGGGCGCGTGCTTCCTGCGTTTGACGAGACGCAGAAGCTTCGCTTTGGCGTTTGGCAAGTTGGTCTTCAGAAGGCTCAACTTGGGGAGTCTCGCGTTTGGGTCGCCAAACGCGGATCTCTCGCACTGGACGAGGTGCGGGCAAGGCATCGGATCGTGCGCTGCGTCCAACCCCAGTCAGAAAACCAACGGTTCCGACTGAGTGTTGACGCGCGCGTCTTCTCTGTCGACGCTCGGCATTCCGATTGCGCCGTGGAGGAAGAGAGAAGCCAACAACTTCCTGGTTTGTAGAACCAGGGGTGTTTGCCACGCGGGTCTCCTGAGAGACGCTGACGCGGGCGTTCTGTGCGACACGGTCGATCGCACCAGTAGATGTGCCGGGGACCACGTGGGCCTTCAGAGAGGCGTTGGCGCGTGTGTTCTGCGCGACGCGGTTGATCGCAGCAGAGGTGTCTGAGGTTACGCGGGCCTTCTGGGAGGCGTCGGCGCGTGAACCAAACTTGGCACAGTGGGCAGCAGGAGCACCCGACAGAGCCTCAGATTGGGCTTCAGGGGGCTGTCCACTTGAGACCCTGCGGCAGACGCGGGTCTTTGGGCTCTTGGAGCCAGAAGAGAGGAACTCTTCATACTTCGCCTGGTCGAACTCGACGACGAGTGATTCGACCATTTTCCCCTTACGGAGAACGTCATCTTGCACCACGGTGCGCTCGTCAGTAACGAAGGTAGTCCCCAGCGGAGTCGCCATCTCTTGTATGCGCCGGAAAAAGAAAGAGGGAATTGCTGTAAAGATTTCTTTGAATCAGATGAAAAGATTACAACAAGACTTTTCCTTCCAGTTACAAGGGAGGGAGGATGTTGAAGCTTGAATCCCCCCTTTGTTTAATGCTGGGTTCTTCGTGTGGCGGTGGAGAGTGAATCTTGTTCTCCGTTGACCAGATGACCGTCCTGGACCGTCGGGGGTCTTTCTTCGGTCGGTAGAAAGAGTAACTCAGCTCCGTCTACCAAAACTCTCGAAGAGGAGGTAGGCGAAGAGCGGCTAGTACTCAGTAAGCTCGCTGAAGAGTCTCCTCCCTCTGTCTGTTGTTGAAGTCGTGCTTCCCTCTTGATGATCCTCTTGCCTAGATTTGATCGATCTTGATGATGCCTTGACCTTCTTAATTCTCGACCTCTCCCAATCTCCGATCCTTCCCCCCAGCTCTCCTCCTCATAGCAAACAAGGCTATTTATAGGGGTCTCAGGGGGTGAAGGTGCCTCCTGAAAACGCTCCCGAATGAGGGGCCACTACCCGCTACATGCGCGGTGACTGGCCCCGCAATCAGGGCAGTTGCAACTGAGACGCGGGCGTTGAGCCAAACGCGCCTTGAAGTTTGAGACGCGGGCGTTGAGCCAACGCGTCTGGACGTTGAGACGCGAGCGTCGAGCCAACGCGCCTTAATGCAGAGACGCGGGCTTCGGGCCTTCACGTCTGGACGCTGAGGCGCGGGCGTCGGGCCGACGCGCCTTGATGCCGAGACGCGGGCTTTGGGCCGACGCGTCTGGACGTTGAGACGCGGGTGTAGAGCCAACGCGTCTTAATGCTGAGACGCGGGCCTCGATTCCTCGCGTCTAGAGCTTGAGACTCTGCTTCCTTAATGGCTTGTTTGTTAGTCATTTTTAGACAGCCTACACTTAGCATGTGGGTCTGATGGTCATATGATAAGGGATTGTTCATTCAGATGGATGGGGAGTACTACCCCGATTCAGCCAACAGTGAGAAGGGACCCAGGACCAATCGGCAAGAGAGCTCCACTCCCTTCCCCGCAATATGTCTTAAATCAAGCACAGAGAAGGCCAAGAGGAAGATCAGATGGGAGAAAGCGGAAAGCATGTCATTTGACCACCAAGGAAACTGAAGTACCAAATGAAGGAGAACAGAGAGTGGTGCCCTATATTTGGAACGAGGACCCCTAGAGGTGATACCTGTGACCACTATCCTCATTTTTATCATGTTTGAGTTGGTAAATTTTTCATTATCATATCCATTCTATCATGATATTCCCATCAACCCTATTCTCTTCTATATTCATCCCCCTATAGAAATTTCGAGGACGAAATTTTTGTTAGGTGGGTAGATTGTAGCACCCCGTACCCGGGATACGTACCCAGATACGAGTCCCAAAATTTTTTCAACCATATTGCTCAATTTCTTCCTATATGTGTTTTTAAGTTATGATTACTTATATTTTTGAGTATCGGATCTGAATTCTCAGACCGAGAGTAAGCCCTGACCCGGACCGGGAACCCGATACCAGCCAGTATCCCGATTTGACTTTCTGGTAGTCCGATTTGACTGATTTTAGTTTCAAAGACTGTTTTCTAATATTTTAAATTTTTCATGATTTTCTGAAATTTTCCGAAATTTTTCTGCAAAATCTCCAAAACCGGTGTCGGTCGGTATCGCTGACTGATTCCTGGATTTTTAATTTTCAAATGGGAATGAATTTTCAAAAACGGCTTTCACAGTATATCTTAGAATATCATTTTCTAGCTAAAAACATTTTTTGGGATTTTTAAAATTATCAAAATTTGACCGATCCTGGTATCGGCCGGTATTGCCGGAAGATTCCAGGATTTTTAATTTGAAAAATACATCGAATTTCTCAAATCCGATTTCACCGTGTATCTTAGAATAATATTTGCTATTTTTGAGAATTTTTCGGTATGTTTTCTGAAACAGTCAAATTTTCGCCTTATTTAAATAATAATATTTTTACCGGCGATTTCTTTTCTGGCTTTTTCTTCCTCTACTCTCCTACTTTATGCTACCAAAAATTTTAACGAATAAAATAGATAATAATAAAATTTTTTAAAAATATTTATTTCTTTTTCTTATATTTTTTTCAATTTCCTTTCTTTTATTTCCTTTTCATTTATTATCATTAATTCTTCTCCCCTTAATCAACGGCTAAACCCACGCCGTTGCCGCCCGCAGCCGCCCGACAACCATGGCCTGCCGCAGCCCTACACCACCCCTATACCATCAATCCAACCCATTCCTCTCATCCTATTAAACACTTCATCCTTCATTTTTCCAACACAAAATTCCAATCAAAAACCAAAAGAAATACCTCATCTTCATCTTCTCCACGACACCAACTCACGCAACCCACTTCCACCGCCGCCTCCACCATCACCACCGTCACCACCGGCCGTCCCTAGGGCCGGCCATCTCCTCCTCCACACCTCCTCTCCACTTCCCCACCTCCAACAACCTCAAAATCCCCATCTTCTTCTCCAATTTCACCATAAACCCACCTCCATTACCACAACTCCACCTCTAAATTCTCCATCACCACCACCAAATTCTCCATTCTAATCAACCCAACAACACCTCCTCCTCCTCCTCTACCTCCCCAACACCTCAAATCACCACCACAATCACCACAACCACCACCACCACCATCTCCCACCACCTTCAAAACAACCCAACAACAACAACATCAATAACAAGCAACACCACATCCTCCTCCCCCCAACCCGCGCGCGCGCCCTGCTCGCCGCCGCCGCCGCCGCCGCCGCGCCGGCGGTGGGAACCGATCCCCCCTCCTTCTTCTCTTTTCTTTTCTTTCTTTCTTTCATCTTTTCTTTCTTTATTCCTTCACTCTAAATTCAAACATTCCCTAAATAACCACAAATTTCCCTCATTCCAAAAATACCCCCCTCTTTATTCCTTTATTACTTCCCTCTTATTTCAACTCTACCCCCTTCCATATTTATTTCTAATTTCCTTTTAAAACACCATATTCTCTCTCTTTTTACTGCAACTTTCTCTCTCCTCTCTCATTCCCTCTCTAAAAATTTTTATAAATATTTATAAATATATATTTTAATATATATAAATTTGGGCTAGTGGATTCTCGTGCGGGTCGCCGATTTTCTGGACTTTAATCGGTATTTTCGTCCCGGTTTCAGGCGAGTGCTTATTATTAATTTAAATTACCCTTGTATTTATAATATGATATTGCCATGTGAATATTTTAAAATGCATAATACTTGCTATGGTAATTTTAGTCCCGATAATTATCATGCTATATTTAATTCCAATAATCGTCATGCTATATTTAATTTCGATAATTGTCATATTTAATTCTGATAATTGCCATGCCATATTTAATTCCAATAATTGTCATGCTATATTTAATTCCGATAATTGTCATGCTATATTTGGTTCCGTTATTACCATGCTATATTTGACACCGATGTTTACCATGCTACACTTAACCCGTGAAATCTGACACCGGCACTCGGTATTTACACTAGTACTCAGTATTTACACCGGCACTTGGCATGTTACACTTGATACATGATATATGACACCAGTACTCGGTACTTACACCGGCACTTGGTACTTACACCAACCCTTGCCATGCTATATTTGACACCGGTACTTTCTATGCTATATTTGACATATGATACCTGACATCAATACTTGCCATGCTATATTTGATACTTGATATGTGACACCGGTATCTGACATGCTATATTTACCACCTGATATATATAACACCTGATACCTGACACCTGACACCTGGCACCTGTATTACCTGGCATGTTCATGATTATTATGTGACCAGACATCTGGCACTCCTGTACTCCTGTATCTCCTGAACTCCTGTACTCCTGAACTCCTGTATTCCTGAACCCCTGAAAAAAAGGTGACTCCTGAGATTATACTCCTGTTAATTCCCGTAGTTGGATAATCATGGTTATACTGTATACACTTGTGGACATTATCTTTGAGCAATATATATAAAAAAATACTTAACTTACACTGGGTGGGGGAAACTGATGGAAACCGGTATGATGTCATATTTATAATGGTGATATTTCTGAAGTGTCGTGTGGGCGCGTAATGATAAGTCCCCGGAAGCAGTAGCCTGAATCTGAAGTGTCCTGTGGGGCGCGTAATGATAAGTCCCCGGAAGCAGTAGCCTGAATCTGAAGTGTCGTGTGGGGCGCGTAATGATAAGTCCCCGGAAGCAGTAGCCTGAATCTGAAGTGTCGTGTGGGGCGCGTAATGATAAGTCCCCGGAAGCAGTAGCCTGAATCTGAAGTGTCGTGTGGGGCGCGTAATGATAAGTCCCCAGAAGCAGTAGCCTGTACTCCTGAGCTAGTCCCTAGCTGAGATGGGACCCACTATAAATATGAGCCATCAGATTTATCAGTTTCCAAATAATAACTCGTCTTATTCATAAGTGGATGTATGTGTGCCGGTAGCACATACAAAAGCATATGAATCGGATGAATAACATAAAACAACCAAACAGTAATAATGTTAGGAACGTGTGATATTTGGTCTCTCCTTTGTTCGGGTCCTGGTACTCACATATCAGACCCGGGTAAGTCCTACAGAGTGCGAACTCTAGTAAGGACTATCGGTGACGTGAGACGCTGGTAGGGAGGTGATTGAAATATCAAACGGTACTGACTATTATTATTGGATTAATTAAAATACAACACCTTTATATTCTCCAGCTATAGTATTATGTTCTGAGTTGACACCTTGCCTTATGACATGTGATTTATGTGGTATATGATGATAACTCCATACACACTCTAGTCCTGTTACCCTGAGGGCAACTCAAGTTGTATGAATTCAGATGATGGTGACATCGGATATGTGGTATATAGATGAGGGTTTTCTTGTTTGGATTATCCCCTCGATGTATCAACCCCATGAATCCATAATCTGAGCTTATATCACTAGTTTTGTCAATACTTATATTTATCGCGTATTTAGGGTAATTATCACGTGTTTAATGTATTGGTCGCATGATTATGTAAACTTATGCTCTCTATACCGCTTTTCAAGCATGTTTTTCCGATTTAGACTTATTGTTATACATGTACTTACTTGATCTTAAATTTACTGTCATTTTCCTTATATTACATGTCATTTCCTGTACCTGCATGCCTGAACCACGTCACTTGATCATGTACACGTGGCTTATTATGCACGCCATCTGGCTTTATTCTTTGTACTCGCTGGGGTTGCTAACAACCCTGGATTCTCATGTCCAGATTCTAGACCCTGGTGGCTTGGCTAGTAGCTGATCGGAGCGCACAGCAGATCCTCCTGTGGTGGTCCGAGTGTAGCAGAAGTTTGGGCGTCGTCATAGCTCTTCTTCCCAGCTTTTCTCCTGCTTAGCTCTCGAGGTCCCTCTAGTCGTGAGCATCTATCAGTTTTATTATGTATGCCCCTTCATGTACTATACTCTTGTATTTTCTAGTGATGTAATATTCCTGTAATATTGTATCACTTTCTGTGATAACCATGTACTTGCACTATTTCTGTTGGAATGCATGTTATCATTGTGCTTCCGTCTCTGATTCTTGCCTATACTGATGCTTAGCGTATATACGTGGGGGTATTTCTGACCTGCGTATATACGTTGCAGTGGCGTCCCCGTACTCGCCAGATCGGGGCGCTACAAATAGAAACAAAGGGTACTTACGTATCATGCAAGTAAGACCACGAGGACAAAAGAAACCCTCACAACAAGGGCGACAGTTAAGAGTTGTAGCAGGTATCGACTTGGAATCATCAAGCTTAACTTTCTAATTTGGCCCAATACTACGTGACCAGCCTGGCTCACATCCAGAAACTCATGAACTTAAGTTGCAATTCAGGTTGGGTTTCATGTCATTGTTTGGTCGGAAAATTTCTTATTGCAAAATTTTTTGAATGGATGAAAATTATAATGGATCGAATCTGATTACAAAAGAGAGGAGGGTTTGAGTGGACCTCCTCTTTATTTAAAGCCGGTTTCTTCGTGTAGCGGTGGAGAGTGAGTCTTGTTCTCCGTTGACGAGCCGAGTCTCAAACTTGATCTTCAGATCTTTTTTTTTCTTCTTGCTCACTGATGAAGTGCACAACTTCTGTCAATGGCTAAAAGAATCTCAAGAGATTTAAAACTTGAACTTAGCGAGTTAGAAAGAGTGGAACTCTTTTTTTTTGTCTTGAACTCTCGAAGGCCAATAATGCTCCTCTTAAGCTTCACCAAAGCTGAACTTTCTGAACCCTTTCTCTATAACTTTCATAGTTATTTATAGGAGAGTCTAGAGGTATAACTGACCCCTTGAATTTCTCCATAATGGGGATTAACTTCCCCGTTATATGGAGAAAACGTGAATTTAAATTGACCTAGTTTGTAATTGTCAGTTACAGCAGAACGTGGATCTCGCGTTGACAGACAGAACGCGGAGCTCATAGGCTTGCATCTGTGTTAGAACGCAGAGCTACCCAAGCTCGTGTTAAAGTTAAACGCGGAGCTCACAGGCTCGCGTTTGAAATTAAAACTCGGAGCTCACAGGCTCACGTTCGAAGCTGGAATGCACTTCTGATTGAAGTCTGCATTCAACATAGGACGCGAGGTCCACGTTTTAATTGAAACACGACCTTCGCGTTGGTGTGAGGTCTGCGTCTGAAGCCTTGTCTTCAATAATAATAATTTTTTAGACAACCTACAATTGGTATTTCCATTCTTCTGAAATAAATTGTTGAAGTAGAATAAAATTTCAGCTGTTGTGCATAACGTCGTGTAAGTATCCCTGTAAATCCAATTACACCCGAGCAAGTTAGGCTTACATACATGTGTTTGTGTCAATTTCACTTGATTTTTTGTTTTTAATCACTCATGTCAATTTCACCAAAATTCTCATGTGCATGTGTCAAATTTCCATTGTAGGGTCCCCCCCCCCTCTTCTTATTATTAACACTAACTTTGGCAATTAAAGGTAAATCCCACCTCATCGTATTTTGTTTCTTGACATTATTTAGTTCCCTTTAGCTCCTAAAGTCTTCCGATTTTTTTGCTTGTCCATGAGTTGGGTCTTGAAGGTGAAAGACTTTTGGTCCAGACTAAAAACCGTCCGTCCTTAGGACACTTTCACTCTTGGAAAAGTTATTTGTTGTGGTCCAACATTAAATAGATATTGTCATTGTCAAGGTCATCTTCTTTGTTTTATCTTAATCAATGACATGTGAAAGTGTTCTTGTTGGATGAATGTATTCATTAATACTTTCTTACCCACCTTGGATAAGGATATTCATTATTCCTTTCTATTTTCATTAGGTGAGCCTCAAATGCCGCATAACATAAGCTGACAAGCTTCAGCCAGGGTCGTTGCCTATAATTCAGTAGGCTTCAGTGTTTGAAATCCGTGTCCCAGTCAATCCACAAATTCTCATGCACCCAAGGGTAATTTGACTATTTATTTACAGAAGTAAATGTACTTCTCGTCCCCTCTACCATTTTGTTTCTTATGGAAGTTGTGCATCTACCTTTCACTCTTTGTTTATGTTGTGCCTTTTATGTCAACTGTTGTAATGTAACAGGAGATCTATGATTCTATCTTCAAAACTATGGCCCAATAATACCTTTGGTGCATCTATCTCCTGAAATGCAAATACAATCTTTTTGTTTTGGTTTCGACAGAACAAAGTTTCAAGCGTTAAATGTGCAAGCTTGTTAGCATTGAATGAGTTTTGAATGTACCTTTTGTGAAGTTTCAATTGGACAAGAACCGCAAATCGGGCGAGAAACTAAATGCATCGTTCCAATCTTTCTTCCTGCAAGAAGAAGCACAAAAATAAACTCCACAAATTTCAATTTCAAACATAAAATATCCCAAAATTCAAATAACAGAAGGAGGAGAAGCTACCGTACAGATCCTTGATGCAGTATCCCAAACTGTGCTAGATAGGGGTGCCACCGGATACGGATTATCTGTGGATATCCGCATCCGAATCCGCCTCCAATCCGGATGCGGATATCATTTTTTCACATTCCGTCAATATTCATATTCGTATTCGTATCCGAAAGGTAGGTGCGGATACGGATATGGTAAACGTAATATCTTATTCCTATCCGATCCAATATCCGAATATTGCGTGCTTCATAATGATATCGGTATGGAGGAGACTATTCTTCAATAGAATAAGGCATTAAATTTTGATATTTTGAGTTGGTGAAAAGTAATAGTGGAAAGTATTCGATTCTTGCAAGAGTACAACAAGATATTTTGAGTATTTCGACATCAACCATGGCATTCGAATCGGCATTTAGCACAGGAGGACGTGTAATTTATTGTTATAGAATTTGAATGACAATGAATATGATGAATGTATTGATATGTACACAATAATATCATAGTATGTATCACATTTAATATTGTAGTAGATGAGATAAAAGTAATATAAGTATTTTTGTTTAATTTATCTTTAACCATATCCATTTTTTACATATCCGATTAGTATCCGCATCCGATCCGCTAATATCCGATTTATATCTGATATCCGATTTTGGCGGATACGGATATCATTTTTTTACATCCGCTAATATCCGTATCCGTATCCGTATCCGAAGGTTGGGTGCGGATATGAATATAGTAAAGATAATATCCGATCCGTATTCGATCCGATGGCACCCTGTGCTAGATATCGGTCTGGAAGCTGCGGGAAAGGCTCATGAGGCGCTTGTTCACAGACCCCGCGTACAAGGGGACATTGCTGCTGCCGTCCCCGTCGCTGATGCCGTCGTCGTCGATGCACGCGATCGAGAACGCGAGGGCGGCGACGAAGGGGGGGAGAGGGCCGACGCCGACGGTGGGGCCCAATGTCTTCTTCTTAAGGGCATGTCGGCGTCGATAGAGGAGATGAGGTTGTGAGTGGGGAAGGGGATTGGGTTAGAGTTAGGGCATTGAGAGAGGAGAGGGGATTTGAGGCAGAAATTTGGGGCATTTTTCTAGGTTTGGAGGGAATTGGGGAAGAGGTGGTAGAGAGAATTATGCGGCGAATTTTTTGAGAGAGTGCGTGTTGTACGAGTCTGTGGTTGCGTTGCTCTCAACTCTTTAAGCCGCCTCCGAATTCAAAATGGTTTCAACGGTCAACAGCTCCGTTAATGGGCTGCATGTAAAAGAGGCCCAACTGTCTTTGTTAGATTTTTAATTACAGATTGGGCTTCTAAAACCATGCTGAGATAATCCTCAAATTACTTAAAAAGTCAATTCTTGAGTTTGAAATAATTGTTTGATTTACAAACAATTTATAAATTGTACACAGCGGGATAAAAAGAGAATATATTTCTTTGGAAAGGTTGTTTTTTTTTTTTCCCCTTCAGATTTTCCTAAATGCAAGGAAATGAAACCAGCGGGGCAAAAATAGGAAGGAAAACCTTGGAGAATTTCTGATGGGATTTCGTCGTTTCGATGAGGCAAACCTAAGCTTTATCCATACATTTTCTTTCTTTAAGTTTACGTGAAGTTTATATTTGAGCTTTTCCTTGTAATGAATAAAGTAAATAATAAAATTAGAGAGAGAATTCATGCCGCTGCTTGGTGGTTTCGTGTTATAAACACTTAACTTTTTGGCAAAGGATAAATACTATCAACGCAAAATATTTTAAGCCTAATGTAAATAACATGTTAGAGATATCTTTTCAAATAAACAAACATAACTTCAACCTTCCACGTGAATATGATCATAATTTTCTTATAGTATTTATTAAATTAAGATTCCAATTTGACGATTTCCTTATTGATCTTATACGATATAGGTTTTAATTTGATGGGCTTTTAATTATTTTAATTAAATGGAGACTATATTGTTTTTTCCTTTTTAGTTGTATTTCACTATAAATTCTAAATACATAATTTGATAAGTTCCCTTAAATAAAAGGATACTTCTGAATATCTAAATGACATTGAGATTGTAATTAATTTGGCGAGCTTTCTTATAATTTTAATTATAATCTAATTGTTCTAATTAGATTGAAACTAATGTTGTTGTTACTTTTCAATAGATTTTATAGAAAATTTAAATATTTATCACAATAATAGTCATGTTGACTGGAGGGCTCTTTTATATTCGCTTTAAAGAATACTTATAGTGCACATAGTTTTTTTAAAAACATGATGAGATGGAGATCACTAACTTGGTCAAGTCTTTTATTTAAAATTCTCTCATTGTATGTAATGAATTTCGTAAGATTATGTAAGCTCATCAACATTTTAAGTGATCATTTCCCTCATCCTCTTTATTGCTCTAGTGTCCCTTACACATGTCGTTCAATGACACTATTTATAGTAATTCAGATTCACTCAACCATCATGCTGCTCAATTCTATGAACTCTCCAAATTCTAAAAAAAAATTTATTCACTCCAAAAAGAAGCAGTTCACGAGATGATTTTTTATTTTTTATTTTTAATTTAGTTTAGCACAAGCATTAAGCAGACACAGAAAGGCCATCTTTAATTGGGATTTGGATTACACATTGGTGCTCTTGAAAGGGGAAACACATGCAAACACAGTTCTTGGTTCATTCAATCTCTACCAATCCCAAATCTCAGTTCTTGGTTCTTTCCATTGAGATTGATCCTTCTCCTCCAACAGGAAGGGAGGACTCCTGTCTTCTCCTCTGTCTGTGCGCCTCCCTAGTCTCAATCCAGACAACCAAATCTTCTACCCCCAACCCAATGAAAACCGTGAAGAATAAAACCAATCCCAGTACCAAGATCACAGTAAACAAGTCTTTTTTTTTAATAATTTCAAACAAGAAAGAATGGCAATCAACCCTTTGAGTGGACCCACCAGCTTTGTTCAGTTGGACCAATAGGAAGGAGTCCACGGTCTACAACCAAAATGGCCACACATGATCTGTACTCTGACCAAGTCGCTCTCCTTTTTATTTAAGAGAGTAAAAGCCTCCATCTCCCTTTCAAAGTCTTTGGCCTTGCCTCTTCAAAACCCCACAACAGAGAGATTTCTTTAGTGAGCGAGCTATAAAAGCCAGCTGCCCTAACTTGACTTGCAGCCTGGGTCTGTTGATTTTTTTGAGTGCAAGCCTGGGTCTTTTGATTGCCTCATGAAATTCTCGTTTATTATTGTTATTGGGGATTTTGCTTGGAAATATCTATTCTTTTTGTGAAGGTAAGTTTTCAATCCGCACAATCTACTTCCAATTCAAGCGAGATATGATTGCTTAGTTGCTTATTTTCTTGCCTCATACAGAAAAAACTTGGCAAAATATATGTTTTCTTTTTAGAAAGGAAAGGGTTATTATAGGGTAGTTATGGAAATAGATATTTCTTGCAAATGTGACAAGAAGTGAGCTGGTGAGAGCTTTGGGTGTTACTTGGTATTCCTTCATCTGGCTCGAAGAGAAAGGTGAGTTTTTTTTATGGAAATCTTTTACTTTAAATGTGGATTTCAAGGACAATTACAGTTTTTTATTCAAATTTAATGTAAACTGTTTGTGGGTTTCTGCACATATTAGCATCAGAGGTAGATTAAATGCTGAATTTTTTTCAGGGCTGAGGTTCTGTTGACAAGATTTTGTTTTTTTCCATCCCTTTTTCCCTTGAAATTTCGATTTGCTCCCGATGCTGCTTCATTAGTGGTGCTTTTTCTCTGTAATTTACTGGAAATTCTATGGGTTTTACGCAAATCATCTGATGAATAGATTAAAGAGTGAAACTTCATTAGAAGTTGTTTGATCAGGACTGGGTGATGCAGATCGAAGCAAAAGCGCCAGCTACATCTCATTCTAGCACCACAAACCCTCAACAAATATTAGGTAGAATAACACTAGAATCCACCCGAAAAAAAGGAGAAATTTTCTCAAATTTTATTAAACTTCAAGATACCTACAAAGAGTTTCAAAGGGCTTTTATATAGACCTTCATATTAAAATCCTAAAAAAACTCAAATTCTTCTAAAATACTCCTAGAAATAATAAGACTCCTAATTTGACTCAAACTCTAATAGTAAAAATAAAAGAAAAATAAAAGTAAAATAAGAAACTAAAAAATAAAAATAATTAGAAAACTAAAGTCTTAAGAAAAAGGAAACTAATAAATAAACAAAAAATTCACTACTAGTCAGCACAATTTAAGATTTTATGAGATTTGCTTGGATTTTACTGATCACCCCCTTGCAGAATTTGCATAACTACCATGTAACTTGAAAACATCAGACCTTTTGCAAACGTCCCTATGGGCTCCGATTTTCGCGTTTCGAGATGCATTGGAATGATCTTTCCGTTATCTTGATATGACAATAGACAAATATACTGTTTCAAACCTATGAACTTATTAAATTTAGTGAATCTTCCTACATCATTCTCTTATGCTTGAAAAAACTCAACCTATTGTCAACTTTGAATAGGTTAAAAGTAAAATATAGATGTCTATTTGTAGCATGAATAATACATCCATGTTATCTTCGACTGTGAACTTGCTTCATTGTAATATCAATCTTGATGTAGAATTCTTTACTTATCTCAACTTTATCCATTTTGAATTAAAAGAATTTGAAAAGGGTCATAAGTATGAGGAGACAATTTGAGAGGTGTAGAGACAGTACCTAGTGATAAAATGATGGTGAAGGTATTGAAACCAAAATTGACAATTGTGAAGCTCGTGAGAAAACAATTGATGGACGAGGGATATGAATCTCAAAGAACGATTGCGCAACCTCTTTGGATTGCGAAGACTTTAATTTTTCTACTTTCGTGATCTGAACCTATACATCCATCTTGTATGGCAATGACAATGACGCTTCTTGCAAGGGTAAATATATTCAATTTTTTACTTTTGTGATATGAACCTCTTTATCTATCTTAGACAATAATGGCAATAAAGTTTCTCGTGAGGACAACAACTCAGTTAAATATGAAAAAGGTGGTAAACCAGCGGTCATATTTCAACACTGTCTTCTTAAACTTCTCTGATAAAGGTTGGAATTTTGCTGGAATATCGATGGGTGGAGTTACTTCTTCTTTTATTACCATGTCAAATATCTGCTTGGTCTCAAATTCTCTCAAAAATTCACCATGCCTATATATAGATAAGAAAGATCACCTCTCCAATTTAGAAGCTTTAGTTTGATCACCAATGGGTCTCATTGCAATCTTCTTATCCTTCTAGAAGAATATATAAATATTCTTCTTATCTTTATCCTTTGCATGTACTTCATCTTGCCATGGCCTCTTCAGCAAAATATGACATGTATCCATGTCTACACTATCACAAGTATCAAAATCTTGTTAAAAATTTTCAATTGAAATGGGAACATGTCATAATTTTGTTACCTTAATAATGATCCCTTTTTGATCCAGCAGTTGTTGTAGGGATTTGGATGGGGCTCAGTATATAATTTAAATTATTCACAAGTGCTCTTGAAGTCATGTTCTCGCTGCTCTTATGTTGATGATAAGTTTGCATATTTTCTTATGAACACAACACTGTGCATGAAACATATGATGTTTTAATCATCATCTTGTTGATGTGTAGATCAGCTTAGGTTAAGACCATCATACGATTATTCCCATCATCATCACGATCTTTGTTGTTGTTCAAATCTAGATTTTTAATCACTTGATGAGGAGATTGGAATTACTCCTCGAACTTTCACTCGCAAGCATCAAATCTAGGTGAGATATCTTTAAAGTTAAATAGTGATTGTCTTCATGCCCCGCACCAACCATCTTAGATTTAGTCTCTCTCTGATACCACTTCACGCAGATCGAAAGTAAAAGCGTCAGATAGATCTCGTTCTAGCACCGACGAACCCTAAACAAAACACTAGATAGAATAACTTGGAATTCACAGGAAAAAATTTCTCAAATTTTATTATACTTTAAGATGCCTACAAAGAGTTTCAAAGGGCTTTTATAAAGACCTTTATATATAAAATCCTAATAAAACTCAATTCTTCTAAAATACTCGTAGAAATAATAAGACTCCTAACTTGACTTAAAACTCTGATAATAAAAATAAAAACAAAAGTAAAATAAAAAACTGAAAAATAAAAATAATTAGAAACCTAAAGTCATAACAGAAAAAGGAACCTAATAATAAATAGAAATTTTCGCTACTAATCAGCACAATTTAAGATTTTACAAATTGACCCCGATGCATAATTTGAAGAACTACCCTTGTAAATTGAAAACATCATAACTTTCGTATATAGGCTCCGATTTTCGCGTTCCTGAATGCATTGGAATAATCTTTTCATTCTCTTGATATTGAAATAGACAAATATGATGTTTCGAACTTTTGAAGTTATGAAATTTACAACCTTCCTCGACACTAGGTCTACTAATCAATAAAAAGGTGGTTGACTTGAGGAAGAACATACTATTTATTCTGTATACATCAGATTTTTCCCTTTTTTATAAGGTGGAAAGATTCAATATAAGTTGGCTAGACAATGGTTTTCCTTTTTTTCTTTTAAAATTGAGTTATATATTTTTAGTTTATTAAAGTGAAGATGACCGCTAGTTATCAAATTTATGGCTTCTCTAGAAGAAACCTAACTATTGGCTAAACTTTTTGGGGATGAACCTTACAGGATTTTGAGCGAGGGGAAAGTGGCATCCGTGCTCAAGACTCCCAAACGGTCGCCTCTTCGAAATTGGAAAGGTACATGCAAGTTTTTCTGAAATCGGAACTTTGAATTTCTGATGGTATATTTTCTTTCTTATTGCATAGTGCTTTTGAATTATGAAACAGGCATGGAGGGTTGTTAGTCTGATACGTTCATGGTTTTGTGGCTTTCTCCTTCTACAGATTTCAAACTGTTGAACAAAAAGCTTGGCTTTCTTCACAGGGGAGCAATGAAGTGCTTTCATTTCTCATATGGAGAGAAGAAGGATGAACCCCAGACCATGAAATCTTCATCAGCTCGCTCTGACAGCACTGCATCTACTGATCGAGATGTGAGAAAATCAGGATCTGAATTTAACTCTCAGAATGTTTCTGATATGAGCGCTGAATCCGTAGGGAGGTCTCAGTATCCTAGCTTCTCTCAAAGGCCAAGCAATCTCCGAGTGTTTACCTTCGCAGAATTGAGGACTGCCACAAAGAATTTCAGTCGTTCGTTGATGATTGGTGAGGGTGGTTTTGGCTGTGTCTATAGGGGCACGATAAGGAGCACTGAAGATCCAGACACAAAGATTGAGATTGCTGTTAAGCAATTGAACCGCAAAGGACTACAGGCAAGTTTACATTATGGTTCGCTCTAATCTCTTACCTCAGGTGTTTTAATGAAATGCTAGGGTTACTATGAAACTTCATTACTTGCACCTGATTAAAGGAAGAGCTACCACAACTACAGGAACTGACACTTGAGAGATTCCCCCCCCCCCCCCCCCCCCCCACCATTTATGTCCTAAAAATGATGATGACTAGAGGTAAATAGGAGATCTGATGGAAGCATAAGTTGCCAATTTCAGTGAATTTTATTAATAGGTTGAGAGTGGTAGCGAGTACTATATCTTTTAAGATTGATAAGGATAAGGCACTTCTATGAAGATGATCTGTTAATATCTCATCATGACATGTATGAGGATTTGATAAGGAAGAAATAAGAGTGCTACAGATTTCGTGACACATGATAGATTCTCAAAGGTAAATCTTTATTGGCTCTAAGAACTACATCTTTATTGATCATCAAAGGAACTGCAAATCCAATTACCTAAATTCATGAGAACACGTCTCTTCGTATAAACCATACAAGACCAAATTCTACTCAAACTATCACTATGAATACTATTTCATATATGATATACCTATTATATCTAATGAAACAAATTTTAGAACAAATTATTCATATTCAGGTCCTTGGCCATACATGTACTTTTGCTAGTCTCTTATTTATTTCTATAGTTAGAATCCCTTATATAAAGATAAGTGTTTGGTGGGAGAAATTTGTGTAAAATTTTCTTGAATCAATGAAGAATTACAGCGGATCAATACTCCGATTACAAAAGAGGAAAGATATTCAAGCTCAAATCTTCCCTTTGTTTAGTGCTAGGTTCTTGATGTGGCGATGAAAAGTGATTCTTGTTTTCCGTTGACCGGGTGAACGTCACGATCTTTTAGAAAATTTCTCTTTGGACGGTGGACGAAGTGACACAGCTTCTGCCCAACTAAAAATCTCAAAGAGACTGTAGGCAATAACAAATTTGTACGCAACAAGTTATTAGAAGAGTTGAACTCTCTTTTTTTTGTCTTTCTCAGTTAGGAATTCTGATCAAGATTCTCTAAGTCGTCCGACCTTTTTCACCAGAAAAATCCCTCCCCCTGCTCAATAGCAAACTGAGCTATTTATAGGGGTCTAAGGGGGTAAAACTGTCCCCTGAAAACACTCCATAGTGGGGGTTAACTCCTTCATTACGTGGGCAGTAATTGACCCAGTAATGAGGGCAGTTATAACCGAGACGCAGGATTCCTCTGTAGTTGAAACGCGGGCTTCGAGCCTCGCGTTTTAGCCATTGAGGTAACGCTTGAACTTCACATTTCTACGTCAAGTTTTATGTGAGACGCGGGCTTCAGACTCTACGTCTTGGTCATTATGGTGAAGTAGAGACGCGGGTTTCAACCCTCGCGTCTTGGTACTGTAGTGATGCTACTGCAGTGATGCTGAGACGCGTGTTTCGACCCTCGCGTCTTGGTACTGCAGTGATGCTACTGCAGTGATGCTGAGACGCGTGTTTCGACCCTCGCGTCTTGGTGTTGCGGTAGTGGTTATGATTAGCTCTGCGTCTGGAGTTTGGACTCTGCTTTCTGATGACTTATCCTCAGTGATTTTTAGACAGTCTACAATAAGATTGATTACATGCTTTGTGGTAGGTTGGTTTTGGGTCCTTTCAAATGGTGTTTTCGATAAAACTGGCTCAGTCCTTTATAATCACGTACCCTTCTGTGTGATGTACATAGTTTTCTTAATCAGCAGACTAAAGTTTCTTTCTTCTTTTTGGGTACCCCCAACCTTTTCATATAAACAAGTTATCTTTTAATATGCCAAATAGATGCTTCTTTTATGGTTCTAATACTCTTCCATATTGGATCTACTGACCTACCAGTAAACAAAAATATTTACACTATTTTCATAACAATTAAATTTATGTTATCCTACATTCTTTCAGGGACACAAAGAATGGCTAACAGAAGTGAATGTTCTCGGTATTGTTGATCATCCCAACCTTGTGAAATTAGTTGGTTATTGTGCTGAAGATGACGAAAGAGGAATTCAAAGACTTCTTATATATGAATATATGCCTAACAGAAGTGTATCGGATCATTTGTCAACAAGATCTGCTGCATCTCTGTCGTGGGCCATGAGGTTAAGGATAGCTCTTGATGCTGCCCGTGGCTTGACATACCTGCATGAAGAGATGGAGTTTCAAGTAAGTCTTTTCGTTTAAAGTTTGAACAGTTCTACTATACAGGCGATGGTCTACAAGATATACATTTTTGTTCCTACAGAGGATGCTTCAGCTTCAGCTCTAAGCTATTGCCCATCAGTAAAATTACTGCAACTTGGCTAGTGTTGTTACTTATTTGAGATGTTGCACTTTCTGCCCAATCAATTATTATCAGTCTTTTTTTCATCACTGAATGAATTGACTGCAACTACTTCCATATCAACCCCCAAAATGAATAGTTTACTAATGAATGTTTATTGCTTATCCTGAAGATGCTGTTAAGCCTAATTATATCAGCTAAAGTTTCTATGTTGGTAATAAGGACTGGGTTCTGTGTCCAATGTTCCAACTTTTATTTTGCAACACTATTCTTGTAACAGACCACCAGAGTCAGATTTATATTTGACCCTAGTGACCCTAATCTTCACCCTATTTTTTTGCGCGGGGGGGGGGGGGGGGGGGGGGGGGGGGGGGGGGGGGGGGGGGGGGGCGGGGGGGGGGGGGGGGGCGAAGATTCCCTTCCTCCACATGAAAAGAAGCCATTACTAATTAGGAGATCAAAACATATTCCTGAATGGGAGGTCTGACACTCTGATAGTTACT
>JAVJIF010026371.1:0-61790 GCA_038442645.1 Agave tequilana
TCTGAACAATCTCTTCAATGTCCTCGATGCGAGGGACCTTCGGAGCCTTGTGGGGGCCAGAATTTTCAGAATGCTCGTCATCACTCCGTAGGTCAGATCTGGCGCGCCTTCGATTGTTCTCGGTGGGGTGGTTTCCGCGTAGAAGGTGGTGACGGGGGAGCCTGACACCCCTCTGCCCCTTGATTCCTAGTGGAATGCGACTTTCAAAGGATCTCGATCTGATTGGTGAGTTGATTCTAAACGTGGGCCACAACGTCTCTCTTTAAAGCAGCCTTCTCACATTCACAAGCCGTCTCCGCTCGTTACTCATCCAATTGCCTTTGGAGGCCGGCGAGCATTTGGAGAAGCTGACCTTCGGCAGGGAGCCGGATTTCTTGTCCGTTGGTCTCTACTCCTACCTCCGGCGCAGTAGCTGAGATAGAGTGCTATTCTCCGACATCTTCGATGTAAACATTAAGATGGGCAGATGAACGTCGGTAAGCCCCGCGCCCCCAGCAGCCGTCGACTTGCCTTTTGAAGTAGCGACAGCGACGGCCTGGGATGCGCTCTTCCTTGATGGGGCGATTTCTATTTGGTGAGACATTTTGAGGAAGGGCTTGGAAAAAGGAGAAGATATTGAATGTGAATTCAAGAGTTCTCAATGAAAGCGTCAATATATGGAGGAAAATTCTCGGAGAATTTCTCCACACCACGAATTGTAAATGAATAGACAAGTGAAACCAATCGGAAATAACAAGCATTTCATGTGAAAAACTCGAAAAAGAAAACCATGGGAGAGGGAGAGTTCACTATAATATCAAGGGTTATAATGAATTATGCCAAGTGATCTTGCGATTACAATCTCTAGTGTTTGATGCAGTATCAAAAGCCAACCTCCTTCCTGATAGAGATGGAGGCGTATTTTTATCCGCCTGAGCTGTCATGAGGGAGCAGATATAACTACATGATTTGCACGTTATGATCTCCTTGTAACTGTCCAGATCACGCCTCTTGATTGTTGAGATCGTCATGCAGAGGTATCTGCCACTATTCATAACAGCCTGCATTTATATATGGGCACTATAACGTTTAGAACGGGAGATGATCTGGCGGCATAACTTGATCCCAAATCGCGGGGATCGTGTTGTCCAGCTGTAGGTAGAGCGGGAGTAGTGGGGCTTCGAAGGGTTTTCGTGTCGGAGCCTTAGGTGGCTTCAAGAAGGATCTTTGTACCAATTATTGACGTCCTGGAGAGTAGTACTGCTCTGGTTGAGTAGTAGATCCGGATGAGTGATGTCTTATCAGATGTAGGCTCAAGCCAAAGCCCGAGACTATGCCTAAGACTTTCTTCTTGAACCCATATGCCTGAAGCTGTCTTCTTGGGCCCATTTTAAGCTTGTATGTAAGCTAGGCCCGCTGGCAGAGAAGCGAAGCCTCCATCTATTCGAACACGTGATCTCGATGAGGGTCAAAATCTGACCACTACGTTCACATAATCATTATTCATGATTTCCTTCTCAAAGAAATACTTGCACATAAATTGCAGTGTTACTTTAAACAATAGATTTACAAGCAGAATCCACAAGCCTGTCCACTCCCCTCTCCCCTCTTCCCTTCACCTGCCACTACTACCATCGACAAGGAAATAGAGATGCCTTCAACTGTACTCTTAAATATCTTTCCCTTTTCTCCTCCCTGTAAAACAAATACGCACAAAGCTTCCTGGCAAAAAAAGCCCCAAACTGCAGGCTCACACTCACAGAAGCCTCATCCCCAAAGACCAGTTGCTATAAAGAACTGAGACAGTGGGCCTCGCCCTCTTCGGACGGCTCCCTCCATTGTCCCAATGCACTATTTTATGCAGAGATCCTCACATGCTTCACCATCAAAACGCTCTCATTAACAACAACAAGAAAGGGGGCCCATTGATAGTATCTCTGTTCACAAATTCTACCAGGCTCTGGCAAGTGGCTTACTGAGGAAATCCCTCCATATATAATTTTTTTTTCCCTTCTTGCAGGCCTCTTGCCCAATAAACAAGCAAGAACCCCAGGTCATTCATTGGACTGCACTGAAAGATCTCAAGATATATATCGGCAAAACCACAAACAAGGTGAGATGTGTGAATGAGTGAGCAATGGGCAAGGCAGCCAAATGGCTGAGGCTCTTGTTGACAGGCAAAAAGGAGAAGGAGAGATGCGGGCCCTCTTCGGTGCCGACGGAGACGCGGTCAGGCCGATATCGATGCAGCCGCCTAAAGAGAAGAGGAGATGGAGCTTCAGGAGGTCGGTGACCGGGACGGCGATGGAGCAGAAGTCTGCCCATGTCCGGGCGCATGTTCGTGGGTACTCGGATTCGGATATGGATCAGAAGCGGCAGATTGCGGCAACAGCGGCGGCCACGGCGGCTGCAGAGGATGCTGCGGTGGCGGCAGAGCAGGCTGCGGCTGCGGTGATCCGGCTGACTAATAGAAGCCACTGAAACTGTTGAGGAGGCTGCTGCCATCAAGATCCAGTCCGTCTTTCGATCTTATCTGGTATGATTTCTCACTAAGTGAAGAGTGGGAAACCAATATCATATAGGAAACAAATGTGTAAAATTGCTGTGAAATCTGTTTATAAAGATTTGGAAGTAAATGTAAGTCAACTGCAGAGGTTTCTCTGTATCAAAAGCAGAGTCTAGATACCATGGAAATATGCCCAAATAAGAAAACAGCAAGCCTCCTCATGTGTAAATCTCTAGGCGACTGAAATAATAACATAGCATAAAAATATTCAAAAAAGAAAAAGAAAAATAGAAAAGAAAAGAAAAGTTAATAGTACTAAGTATTCAACACAAGAATATATAGCTAAAGGGAATGTTTATAAACTTAAAGACGACACAAGAAACTAAAATGATACAGCCGTTTGCAAAACACATTTGAGTGCTGTCAAGGATATAAGAACAAAATCTGAAAACTTTAGGCAAGGAAAGCTCCATGTGCAAACACAAATACGAGTATTATGTGTATGCTGTGCCCATAAAAGGAAAATAGCGTGAATCAAAAGGAATGAAATCTGAATATTTTTAACAGGCAAGGAAAGCTCTCTGTGCTTTGAAAGGCCTGGTAAAATTGCAAGCTCTAAAAGGGGTCACCCTTGTGAGGAGGCAAGCAAACCGCCACTCTCCGCAGCATGCAGGCAATGGTGACAGCTCAAGCCCGAGCTCGAACACAGAGGATGCGGATGCTTGAAGAAGCGCAGGCCATGTCACACCAAAGGCACAACACTTACAGGAGATCGCCACAGGAACCGGACCACGCCAATCTTATGTAAGTAATCAGCGTTCTTGTACTTGAACAAATGATTCAATTGATTCAAGACATTCCCTTTAGAATCATTGCTTTGTTGCTGTAGGCAATGGAGGAGAATATTAAGATCGTGGAGATGGATCTTGGTGAATCCAGAGGCAGTTCAAAGAGCAGAAACAACTGTTCATGTCTCCAAGCCGAAAGAAGAGACCACAGGCTTGCTACCTACTCTGGAAGCAGCACACCTTACAGGAGAGAGCTCCACCGAGACGCTCACCTGCTCGATCAATCTTAACCGACAAAAGCCCACGAGCACGCAGCGGGCACTTCGGAGAGTACTTCATCACATCAGAGAGCAGCCCCCCGTACTTATCCACTTGTTCCATACATGATCCCACAAAATCTCCTTTCACTGCGTCCCAGGACTACCCTCTCTTTCCCATTAACATGGCCAACACAGAGTCATCAAGGGCCAAGGCTCGGTCTCATAGTGCACCAAAGCAACGGCCTGATTCATATGAGAGGCCCCCGAGCAGGCGGAGGCCATCAATAGAGGCAGGAGTGTCTCAAGAAGGGCTCAGACGCAGCAATCTTCTTCATATATGGGCTCAGCGGCTGAAGGGTATAATAAGCATCCTTGGTCTATCAAGCTTGACAGGTCGAGTGTTTCCCTCCAAGAGCGAATGCGGATCAACAAGCACTGTACTGACAAACACAAAATATTGCCAGGTCTTTAATGGCATACGAGATCCATAGTGAGCTATCAAGTAAAAGGAATTAATGTATTCTTAGGTTTACAGGCTCTCACAGGTAAATTTCTTTGCTCTGGTTCATTT
Organism: Agave tequilana; assembly: GCA_038442645.1. NCBI lineage: Eukaryota > Viridiplantae > Streptophyta > Magnoliopsida > Asparagales > Asparagaceae > Agave > Agave tequilana. Next base: position 4,105 of record JAVJIF010026371.1, read on the forward strand.
CTCTTTCGTCGCCAGAAGAGATCTAGACAAGAACTAGGAGAAACAGTAACTAATCACACATCATATAGTGTTTTCTGGAGAAGGGATACCTGTAGGATTCTAGTTTCTAAGATTGAAGCTGTTGGGGTTTAGCTTCCTCTCTGCTGCTTCAGCTTATTTTATTTATGGAAGAATTCAAAGTGGAGGAAATCCTTGAAATTCTTTGTTCTTCTGACTGATGTAATTTGAACATATGTTGATTGCTTGTAATCTTCTTGTCCAGTCTATCATTTGGAACTCCATGGGCTGTGTTCCGTTTAAGTCTCACATGCTAGAACTGCCTCCTGCATTGAGTTAACAATCTACAGAAATCCCCTGAGGACAGAAATGACTATTAGAGTCCAACAATTTGAAGTTCATGAGAAATAATCTCAATTGCTTCCTCACGAAAAAGAGACAGTCTAGCATAAATCTTGATGTCCGGCAAGAGAAAAAGTAAAATAAATGTCCCTTGTTAAAAGAAGTCTATTGCTTGATGTCGAAATTTCTTATCCAGTTATCGCTAAAGTTTGGTGTCAGAAGGGTATCAAGAATAAGAATATTTTTTCTACTGATAACCGCTGAAGATCAAAACTATCTTATGCTTAAGTCTCGACTAGTTGAATAAATATTTATACCCATACAAAAAGACAAACACGAGTACGCCTTTTTCTCCATTGAGCTTTATTGAAACATAAAAGTCACTTCCTCTCTTATATTCACAACTAGCACATAAGGTCCATCTAGTTACTCGTTAGTATTTTTTAGAAAACTATGCTCTTCACTTCTTGACACAGAAATAGCAATCTCTCACTTAATCATTGCTGATCCAATGAAACACCCCTAGATAGTTTCGTATACTCATGCTGCAGTTTGTAGGGAGGCAAAGGAAAATATGGGAATTTCATAAAGCATGAAAAAATCTAGAGCACACAAGTGAATAGATGTAGAAATCCACCATTTCAATTTATATGTAAAACAGAAAAATGTCAACAAATAGTTGAGCCAGAACATAATAGATAAGTTTTGCTAAATTTGAAACCCAGTTGAATAGAGCAAGACATTGAAGAACTTGTATCAGTACACCTTGCACTTTGTAGTGTAAACACACACTTACAGACTACAAGGTAAATCTTCTGACTTCTAAGGTTGAAAACAAGATCACTCCTTATTCTTTGAAACATTTGCAAGATCTTGAATTCATTTTGCTATTTGACCATTTTTATGAGGTTTTTAAGCTTCTTATCACAACATCAGTGAAACTGGGTCTTAGCAAAAGCACAGACTGATCTTAGACTCATTCTTGCCAGAATGATTCTGTTTCAGCAGTAATGCTTTGTTGGATCATGACTTCAAACTGGTCAGAATTATATGACTCTCACTGGATTTGAAGAGAAAAGATTTAGGCCATGCATTAAAACAGGATTGATTTTAATCATAAAGAAGGACAATAACTCCACCATGAGGACAAAGTGGAATCTCTAGTTAATACCTACTCTTAGGATCACGCCATATAAATGCAAAAGGACGCTCTAGAAGTCAACACAAAACCAAGTAAAATACGATTGTTTTTATTCACGTAAAAGTATAGGTTTTGTTCTTCAGCTCGGCAGTATCTACCAAGGATTGTAATAGAGATGGAGAATCTACAAAAAAAATAAGCATTTAAAACGAACAATGTCATAAATGAAAAATGGCTTTAGACTTGTCGAGAGGTCAAGAGAGAAGTAAAAAGGCCAACTTTTGTTGGAATGAAGCCATAATGATTTGGAAAAAAAAAATAGCAATAACAATAGTTGAATAGCAATGAAGGGAAAATGAAAGCACACTACAATTTTGAAATAGGTTATATGCATCAATGCAAATGATGAAAACCATCACTAACTCCAACATGCTCAGAAATTTTAAATAGAAGAATCTCTTGTCAAATTTTTAGAACCCTAGTGTTTAAGTTTATATTAAAATATAAATATAACCTAATTATATATACAAGATCTTTCTCATACACATGAATAAAGTAATTCACATTTTCCATTTGATGTGAGACGGAGAATTTAGGGTTTTGTGGTGAAAAATTTTGGTGGAATTGGAGAAGAACAAGGATTTGGAGAAAGAATATGATCGCAACCCAGATCTTGGCTTCATCGCTTGATTTGATTCAATCCATGAGATTAAACCAAACAACACAAGTTCTACAAGAAAACAAAATTTTAATCAATTCATCATCACCTTCAAAGTTCAATACCTGGTTATACATATAGCTTACACTATGTGCAATTATTGATAGCATTAAATCTAACCAAATCTAATTCAAATTAATTTTAAATCTCAATCAAATCAATTCAAGTCTAAATTTAAATAAAATCAACAAATCCTACTAAATATGAGCCATACGATTCCCTCATCATTCTCTCTGGCTTGAAAATATTTATCCCCGATAAATGTAGTGATAGGTGCAAGACAAGCACGACCGGGTGGAACTGAACCATATCACGAATTCTCAATCAGGCAAGATGGTGGTTGGAGAATTCGCGCTGACGTGTTATGGTTGAACCAAAGTGATGGAAGTGGAACTAGCTTCCGTGGCAAACCGGCTGCAGTCGATGGTAGTTCGAACAAGATACGTGCAGTATACCGAGGCAAATCATCTCTAATGAAAGCTGGATCACTACCAGGATCTCGTAGGATATCCAACTCATAAGTAACGGAAGCATGCTCTTCAAAACTCTATCGAAACTTGTACGCTGATTAGTCTCTATTTTGCATATTTTCATCACATTCTTATATTTATTTAACAATAAATTCTGCTAATAATACCTTACTTTCTTGATTCTAGGTCCATGGTGTGCAATGAAGAAAGAAGAGTCTAAATCACCATTTAATTGGTGATTAAAGGCCTATTAAAGATAGCCATTGACCTAGAGAGCTGATTCTGTCAAAACCAGGGGTTGCAAACCAGAAACCAGGCACAGGGCCTGACAGGGGACAGACGGGACCCCGCACACGGCTCGAAGCGCCGCGCGCGCGCGCGGCCTAGTAGGGCCGCGGGCCCGGCCGCGTTTTGGGCCAGGGCTTGTCCCCCTGGCCCCTCTTCCCTGGTGGCTATAAATACCCCCTTGAGTTTCAGAGTTGGGGATATGCAGAGTTTTAGGAGTAGTTTCATTTCCATTTTTGTAGTTTAGGTAGTGTAGTTTTTTTTCTTCTCTTCTTCCTCCCTTGTATTTTCCATTTCTTATAGATCTTGTATTAGGGAGAGAGAGTGGTACATGTTAGGAAGCAAGAGTGCTTATAATAGAAGGTGACAATTTATGAAAGGTGCTCTCTTTACCTTGTCTTTGTTTCTTCTCTCTAATCTCTTTTACATGTGTAGCTAGTCTTTTCTCTCATGATAACTAACTACTACTAACTACCAACTTGCTAACTTCTTTGTGATAATCCACATGAATCTAATAGCCTCGTTTGGCCTTACTCTTGCAAGAGCCATTGATGGTTCATAATGATGGATCTAACACTCTAACTTCCTAACCACTAACAAGCTAACATTACTTTACTTCATGCTTACTTTTCTATAGTATTGATGGTTTAAGTGTAGCTTGCACTTATTTGTTGAGTTTGGTTGTGATGAGTTACATATGAGTCATACTTTGAATCGCTCTTGAACCAAGGACTAGTGATGGCCAATGATACATGTGAGGCAACTATCACTAAGAGGTTAGCATATTGGTGGAGTCATTAGTAGTTAGTAGCTGTGAGTTTTCTTTCTTTTTCACTTTATTTTAGAAATATTAAAAACTACAAACACCATTCTTTTCTATGTTTCCCACTTCTTCGTATTTCACCGTACCTCTCTTTTCATTCTTTGTTTTCCTTTCTTTTCATTCTTTAAAATTTTGAAGAATCGTTAACATACACGTGAACATACCGTGTAAGCTTCTATCGCCTCCCGTCCTTATGGATTCGACTCGTTTTTAGCCTCTATGCTATAACGGAATATCGAGGAAGCCAAAGCACACACACTTTAAATATACATTTCAAAACATATACTTTTTGTGCGCGGTTTCCCTCAATCAAATTTTGGCGCCATTGCCGGGGATGGGAACGGTTTGATTTCACAAGTTTGTTAACTTTTCTTCTTTATTTTTTTTGGTGTGCAGGTTAAAAGTTTTAGCATTGTAGAAGTTCACACTTGCTCAAGTGTGGTTGGTAAATTCTTGTACATTTTTATATTTTGCAACTAATTTTTGTTTATATTACCTGTGTACTGTAAATAATTTTAAGAACTAAAATACAGAAATTGGATACTTTAAAAGGTTTAGATATTTGCATCTAGGCACGTGTCAATTTTAATTCCAATATACTGTATTTTATTCTTGTGTTGTTGTGATATTGATAGGAGGTGTATATTTGCATTGCATATAGTTAGGACAAACATTCAGTAATTTACTCGCTTTTTGTGTTCATTCTTATCTATATTGCACACTTGCACAAATTAAATTTAAGAGCAAACCCAAACAACATAAGGTGGGGAAGTCATTACCCTCTCTTGGCCCAAAAATTACCTCCCCACTCACACAACCCAAACCTAAATAAATTTGCTAGATGTTGCCCCTAGAGACATCTCGGACTCATTTAGGAGATTGACCTAAGGGGAAAGTTGTTAGAAGTTGACTCTTGTCAAATCGGTGTCTAAGGTTGGGATTGAGAGGCGAAATCTCGAAGAACAGTGGTTTGGCATAATTAGGCCCGTTGCTCCGGCACGGATACCTCCCACTTATCTTGCCCCTACCTGGCCGATTAACTCGTGGTCAGTTTCCGACAATAGACCCTCCGTAGACAGTCTAACAAGTTAGGAGTCGTCTAGGTCTAAGTCAACCCTAGCATAGGCTTATTTTCTTTTTGTTTGTTTGTTGTTTGTTTGTTTTCTTTTTTTGTAAATTGTGAAATGAATTTTAACAATAATAATTCTTTCAATCATGATATAAATTCATATTTCACTCCGACCTCATTTGACTCGGATAACTCCGAACCCGGCTATGTACAACATGAACCAACCATTTATGCGAGTTAGAATTATCCGAATCATATGACCCATATCCTCAACCATATGACCATAATTTTAAAATAATTTTCAACTCTTAACCGAGTCAATGGGGATTCACCTTCCCCGAGTCATGTTTTCAACCACATTGTCCACAATTTTCACAACATTCATTCCCCAATCCTGCTTCATATCCTCCTTTTCCTAAGCCACCTATTGAAGAAAAATCATCATTACAAAGGACTTTAGAAGAAGCAATAGAGGCCCAAAAACATTTGAAAACAATATGGCCTCATCATGTCCACAAAATTTTCAAAATTCATATAGTTCTTTTTCAGAACCACTCAAAGGAAAATCATTATGGGAAAAACTATGGAATTCGTGCAAGAGACCGAGCGCATAATGCAAAATACGATTGACTTCCCACGTCCATCAAATTTAATCAATTCATCACCTTTAAAGTTCAATACCTGGGTATATATAGCCTACGCTGTTGGGTTTTTTCCATCCAAAATAAAATAACAATTAAAATAAAATAAAATAATATATGAAAATGTTACCGGTCTCAGGAAGGCGTGTGATCACTGCGCTAAAAGGCATATCGCCGACCTCGTGCGGTCAGCCCAAGGCAGATGTGCCCCTTAGCGATACTACCCCTCTCTGCCGGTATCCCTTACGTGCACGACCACGAAGGGGAGGTGACCTCGAAAAGTAGCAATGCCCAGATTAAGGAGAAGTGAAATTTGATATGAGAAAGAGAATTCTTTTTTCATTTTTTAATCCCCTTACCCTTCTACTATCATGATGTTGATGTATTTATATAGTAAAACTTTAGCCCCTAACTAACCCCACTAACATGTAACTTACCCCACTAACTGTAACTTACCCCACTTTGTATGGCAATAAGTCATTAGTGGAGAGGTGGTTGGAGACCATGTCAAGTTTTTAATTAAAATTTTAATCTTATTTATATATTTTAATAAAAATATCCAACAGTCCCCCCCAAAAGATTAAAATTTTAAATAAAATATAAGAATATCTGGGCATGTTATCCTATGCAATCGGTGCAGGTAGCTTCCGGCTTTGAACCTACACTTAGTGACACTTTGTCGCATCTTGAGGGACATAATGGACTAGGCCTTGAATTAGGCCCCTTTATCAAGAATTGACAAAAGCACACATAGACTGCTTACAATATTGGGTCGCGGGGTGGAGCGTTATGGCCATGCTCACATACCGACTCATGAGAGTTTCTAGGGGTCAGCCCTGCCCCCCAACCGCGGCCTTCACGATTCCTCTCACGTAGGTAAGTCCTCAAAAGGTATCTGTGATCGGAGTGATACCTCCCATACTACATGCGTTGGACTTATTAAGAGCATAAACTCAACCTAACCGATCACAATATGAGCACTGTCATCATAGGAATGGGGTAGTAGCTATAATAGTGCAAATCATAAATGCATCTAGTGCTACAAGTAGGAGTGTAATCTCCAAGATCAGTGCTCCACATGAGAATCACCAGTCCAGCTTGTTTCTATCACATTGAATCTCTTTCATGGGACCAGCTCAGCAATCAAGAAGGTTGGGTTCCCACTGTCGGTGATCTCTACTATGGGCTTAACCCATCCCCCTCGATGATTCTAGGATTATTTTCCTAGATAGACCCTTTATCAAAATGGACTTTATAAGGTCCAGGATCATATATATGGCTTAAAGCCTTTCATATGTTTCATATTTTGATGTCAGCATTACTGCCCATCTTATGAGAAGCTTCTCCCTTAATTTGGGAGACATACAACATTTGATTTTTAGATAACATTCAAATCATTGCAAATGAAACAATATATATTATGTAACACTTGCATTATCAAATACATTAAAGTATTGACATTTGCAATATCGTCGGAACCATATGTGTAATTTAGTTTTGTTCTCAATATCTTTATCAGTAAAGAATGATAATGAATGTTCTAGCATATATAGAACTAAAGTCTACCTTTGTAAACTGATAATACTTAAAGATAAATGCCACAATATACATATAATTTTCAATGTAAGAATTAAATTGATAAGATAAACTGACCATACGAGCACAAGTGCTTCTTGTTCCCACGAGTATGCCACACCTGTTGTTGCTCATTCTATTTAGGGAAACCGATTTAACAAACAACAAATGAATTCAAACATTTGTTAGTGAGATTTAACCAAGCATTGAAATTGAACTCTATTTGAAAATTTTAATAAATCAGATAATTATCAATCTGCAAATGCTTAAAATATGCAAACTAAAGGCGGGGAGATCTTGCTTATTTTTCAATTATGAGGATATCAATGAAGAACAATGATATTAATCATAACTCAGTTGTGATAAAATTATCTTGCAGATAGCACAAGATTAATTACTAAACAGAAAATAAATAAATCTAAAATCTAAGTCTTAAGGAGTATAACAAATGGTTATATTAATTTGCAATGAAATCTCCAAATTATCAGTGCAGTATCTACACAAGCATGCAATTAGACAATTAAACAAGTATCTACATGTCTAGGCTCTAAATAGCAAGCTAGCAACATAATTCAAACATATGATGGGGTTATTTTAAAAACTTACAATGGGTAATGGCTCATAGTCCTGTAAAATGTAACCAATAGCAACAATGATATACAGAAATATGTGAAGAAATTATCAAGAGTTAGAGAATCAAATTAATTTTAGGAGTGCTAAATATCAAAATATAGTAGCATGCGCAAATTTAAGATTGAGTGGTATGTATTATTGTTGCAAGTTCTTATTTTAATTAAACTCAATGATAGGTGCAGGGACTATTTAATAGACTGCCACAAAGAAATTGAGTGAGCTTCAAAAGATCAATATAGGTACAACAAAGCTAGTGCAAGAATTATTATAGCTAGATGAACCAATTAGACTATAGCTTGATTGGTTTTGAATTATAGTACAATTAGAGAATTTTCTTAGTTGTTTCTCAAGCAGAGTTTAATAACCAGTTTGTCCATCATAGCCTTATTAAAACACATCATCAACAAAATTAGATATAAAATTTAATTTTGATCAGTAAAGCTAGAAAAAAAATCCTTAACCTCCATAATTACAGATAGACATTTAACATGAATTAAGTGCAAAGTTATCAGAAAATTTGATACAGTGCTCAAATACTAAATTCTTGAAAAGAAAACCAGTCCAGAAGATCTGGTAATGTTTAAAGACAAGCAATCCGTTTGTCTGTTACTGCATCATATACGATAGCACCATACTAGAATACCAGTAAAATTGCAATTGTCTCCGAAATGAATTGGGCAAATTTGAGGAAAAAATCTGAGGTGCTATCAGTGACAATTGATGCACATAAAAACAATATAAGAAAGTGAGAGATCCTTGGAGATGTGTGTTGTAAACAACATAACAGAAACTTCAATAAAAATGGCATCTCAGACCACCAATAAAAAAAAAAGCCAGTAAGATATTATCATCTCCTTAAATTAAATCTGCAAAGCAATCAGATAATGATTAAGGCCCCAAGCATAAAGTAATAGATTTCTGTAACGGGGAAAGTTTTGCTGCCAATGGCAAGTAGATCTGCTGAGCAGAAATTGCCTATCAAATTACAAACAGCCAACGGTGAACAATCTAAATGATCTTAACCATCACGTAATTTACTTACCGGGGTGATTTTTCATGTTGATAAGATGAATGAAGAGATTATAACATAATGCTTAAATTATTTAAAGAATACAAACTGTTTTATGCAACATCGAATCTTCTTAGCTATTTCGCCACTACAGATTGGCAATAATGTTGTTGCTGCTGCCTGAACTACACAGTAGAACAAGGTAACTTCTTCGATTGCAGATAAATTTCCCACAAATCTAGATGCACAGGAAAATGCCAAATTTCACAAATATTCTAATTAACAGTAAGACAACAGTAGAGGCTAAGTTTGTGTAAAAGAAAAGCTAGTAACATACTTTTCATAAAGAATATTTTCTAGATCATCAGGAATTACTTTACCCACCAATTTTATCGAATAGATATGCCTTTTAGATTGTTGGGTTTTTTCCATCCAAAATAAAATAACAATTAAAATAAAATAAAATAAATATATGAACAATGTTACCGGTCTCAGGGAAGGCGTGTGATCACTGCGCTAAAAGGCATATCGCCGACCTCGTGCGGTCAGCCCAAGGCAGATGTGCCCCTTAGCGATACTATCCCTCTCTGCCGGTATCCCTTGCGTGCACGACCACGAGGGGAGGTGACCTCGAAAGTAAGCAATGCCAGATTAAAGGAGAAAGTAAAATTTGTATGAGAAAGAGAATTCTTTTTTCATTTTTTAATCCCTTACCCTTCTACTATCATGATGTTGATGTATTTATATAGTAAAACTTTAGCCCCTAACTAACCCCACTAACATGTAACTTACCCCTAACATGTAACTTACCCCACTTTGTATGGCAATGTCATTAGTGGAGAGGTGGTTGGAGACCATGTCAAGTTTTTAATTAAAATTTTAATCTTATTTATATATTTAATAAAAATATCCACATACACTATGTGCATTATACGTGTAATTATTGATAACATCAAATTTAACCAATCTATTCAAATTAATACTAAATCCCAATCAAATCTACTCAAATCCAAATTAAATAAAATCAGCGTATCCTACTAAATCTGAACTATATGATTCCCCCATCACAATTCTTGTTGAAATCAGAGTATGACAAGCAAAAGATTTTACTGAATTATTGAAATATTTTTACATAATTTTGAAACAATGGAACTCAACAAAACTGATGATCTAATTTAGGTACAACACTTCAATGAAAGGAAAACATAAGTTTAGAAATAAGCGAGAATGCTGCATTTGTTAAAAGTTCATCCTCAAACAGAGATTATTCCTGCACAATGCTTCTCTCTCCTTCGAACCAAAATGTTAGCTAAAACTATGATAGAAACGGATGAGGGTGGAGATTAAATGAAACCATTTAGGCCTAGTTTGACAACTTGGTTTTGGAAAACATGGTTTCATTTAAGTTAAAATGAAACCATGGTTTGTATGCATAAAACCATGGCTTTCAAAACTATGATTTTGCTAACTTTTGTGGCATGTTTGAAAACCAAAGTAAAAACTTACGTTAGAAAATATTAGAGAGAGAGAGAACCATGGATTTGACCAAAACTTGTCTCAGACCAAAGTTTTGAAAACCATGGTTTTTGATCACTTTTGAGCCCCTCAAACCATGATTTTGGAAACTGGATTTTGGGTTGCCAAACAAAGTGTAGTTTCATTTTTTTTATGTTTTTTGGACCAGAACCATGCAAAACATGGTTTCATACGAAACAAAACCACGTCGCCAATTAAACTAGGCGTTAGTGTTGGCTTGTGCTCTAAAAACCAAAGGTTTTGCATTGACATTTATTAGAACTATCGTATTCACCAGTTCTCTTTTAGCTTCAACTGAGACTTCAAAGTTGAAAACCTGGCACAAATTATATTACCATCACTCTTTAGACGACAAACAAGCAATGAGATTCCATGTTGCATTGATAACAAACATGGGCCATATAGAGGACAAGCACTGCAAAGAGTGTAACAAAGATGAGAAAGTTATGAAGGAAATTTGGAACTATATTTTGTATTCTAACAACATATTTAAGGGAACATAGAAGTTACAGCAATTAACTCCGCCAGTGTCCCGTTCACTGTCTGTCCCAAGCCAGGATAAGGAGGAGGGTTGTGGTAGGCCTGTGACAGCCAACGTAAAACATTATCACATATATGAATATGAACCAGAACTAAATTTCATTGGGGCGTCCCCTACTGAGCGACGCGCTACATCGGAGCTCGGGTGTAGTGAAAAGTGGGCAAGGGTTGCTAGGTCATCATCCAGAAACAACGCGCCACATTGGCGCCCGGATGTGGTGTCAAATGAGTAAGGGTTCCCACACTTTTATGAGCAGGTGAGGGTAAAAAAAGTAGCTCATGAATATAGGATTAAGTTAGCATCATGGAATTGGTTCTCTTACAGGTAAATTAGCAGAGTTAGTTGATGATATGATTAGACGGAATGTTAGTATTTTGTGTGTGTAGGAAACTACGTAGGTAGGTGAAAAAGCTAGAATTATAGAGCCATGGGTTATAAACTTTAGTATACTGGTAGAGATAGAAATCGTAATGAGGTAGATGTGATCATAGATAAATAATTGCTTGAGGATGTAGTGGAGGTTAGGAGAAAGGGTGATAGGATTTTACTAGTTAAACTTATTTTATGTGAGAAATTTTTTAATATTATTAGTGTCTATGCACCACAAGTAGAACTTGATTAGTCAAGTAATCGTCAATTTTGGGAGGATTTAGATGAGATGGTGCAAGGCATACCCAGTAGAGGAACTAATCGTTATGGGTTTGATAGTATACATGAAGGATTTAGTTTTGGGGAAAGAAATGAACCAAGTAACTCGATTCTAAATTTTGCTTTGTCATATGATTTGATCTTAGCGAATACTTTATTTAGAAAGAGAGAGTCTCCACTTGATCACTTTTAAAAGTGGATCAAGTGCGAGCCAAATAGATTTCTTTTTAACTAGAAGAGTAGATAGAGGTTGTTGTATGATTGTAAGGTAGTACCGGGTGAGAGTGTAGTAACCCAATAGACTCTTAATTTTAGATGTCCGGATTAGAAGGAGATTTAGAAAGATTAACGTAAGTTAGATCTTAGATTACATGGTGGCAGCTAAAAGAAGGTAACCAAAGAGTTTTTGTAGATCGAGTAGTACATGTTGGAAGCCCAAGATGATCCCAATACAACATGGAACAAAATTGCTAGCTGCATTAAAAGAGTAGCTAAAAATGTACTTAGTGAGTCATGGGGCGGTGCTCCACCATGTAAGGACACATCATGGTGGGATGAAGAAGTAAAAGCTGTCATTAAGATCAAACGAGACTCTTATAGAGATTTGAAGAAAAATTGTGATGAAGTGTTTTGAGAGATATAAGCTAGCTAAGAAGGAGGCTAAGAAAACTCTTCAGAATGCAAGAGCTAAAATGTACAAAGAAGTGTGTGAGAAGTTGGACACCAAAGAGATTAAAAAGGATATATATAAAATTGCTCAAATAAGGGAGAGAAAGACTAGAGACTTATATACCGTGAGGTGCGTCAAAGATGAGGATCAAAAGGTTTTAATTCAAGATGAAGAAATAAAGAAAGATGGAGAGAGTATTTTGACAAATTGTTCAATGGTAGTTCTACTCAAGACTTGGATGACCTTACCATTCAGTGCTAGGATATGAAGCATAATTATATGCGCAGAATTAGCGAATCTGAAGTTAAAAAGGCCTTGAAGAGGAAAATCAGGAAAGCTGTTAACTCGGATGAAATTCCTATTGAGGTATGGAGATGCTTAGGAGAGGTGGGCATGAGATGGCTGATAAACCTATTTATAAGATCTGGCTAACTAAAAAGATGCCAAATGAGTGGAGGAAAAGTACCTTAGTACCTCTCTATAAGAACAAGGGTATCCAGAGTTGTTCAAACTATCGTGAAATAAACTCATGTGTCACACCATGAAGCTTTGGGAAAGGATAATTGAACACAAGTTAAGACAGAATGTTACAATATCATAGAATCAGTTTGGGTTCATGCCGGAGCGATCGACGACAGAGGCTATTCATTTGCTTCGTCAACTTATAGAACGATTTCGAGAGAGTAAGAGAAATTTGCATATGGTCTTTATTGATTTAGAAAAAACTTATGATAAGGTGCCAAGAGAAGTATTATGGTGAACATTGATGAAAAAGGAGTCCCCATCAAATATTAACATAATCAAGGATATGTACGATCGAGTAGTGGCAAATGTCAGAACTTATGGAGGCATAACAAGTGATTTTTCTATCATAATTGGATTGCATTAACGATCTGCATTGAGTCCATTCTTATTTGTCATAGTGATGGATGAGCTTACTAGAGCTATTCAGGATGAGATACCATCGTGCATGCTATTTGCTGATGATCTTGTCCTAGTCGATGAGACGAGAGCTGGGGTAAATGCCAAATTGGAGTTATGGAGGCAAACTCTAGAATCTTGAGGTTTTAGATTAAGTAGGGCCAAAATAGAGTATATGGAGTGTAAATTTAGTAAACAGAGAATCCGAGATTATAGTATTGTGAGACTAGATGGATAAGAAATACCGATGAGCAGTTATTTTAAGCAATTTGGTTCTATTATCCAAAAGGATGGAGAGATCGATAGTGATGTCAATCATAAGATCCAAGCCGGTTAGTTGAAATGAAAGAACACAACATGAGTTTTATGTGATCGTAACATTCCGTTATGACTGAAGGAAAGTTTTATCGGGCTGCTATTAGGCCAGCTTTGTTATATGACACAGAATGTTGGGCTATAAAGAGACATCATGCCGAGAAGATGAGTGTAGCAGAGATGCGCATGTTTCGTTGGATGTGTGGTAACACGCGGAGAAAAAGGTGAGAAATGAGGATATTCGTACTAAGATAGGTGTAGCCTCTATAGAAGAGAAGATGAGAGAAAACCGTCTATGATGGTTTGGTCATGTGCGACGTAGATATACAGATGCGCCAGTTCGGCGAGTAGAGCATATCAATTTAGAGCAAGTTAAAAGAGCGCAGAGAACAGCGAAGAAATATGGATGGAGGTAATACGACAGATACAGAGGCTAAAGTCTTAGTGAAGCCATATTGCTCGATAGGAATGAGTGGAGAAAGCTGATCCATGTGCCCGATCCGGCGTAATTCTCTTTTGGTTCATGTAGCCTACCCCAAATACTTGAGACAAATGGCTTAGTTGTTCTTGTATAGAAGTTACATCAATTAGGTCATAGTACTAACAATGTATGATACAAGCTAATAAAAACAATTTCTTTGTGTTCTCTTTGTTTCTTGTATTGTCGATTTCGTAACAAAATCTCGGTCAAATTGTTTCTGTGGAGTTTTCTCAGCTTTACAATCATCAAAATAATCACCAGAGAAAAACACTAGCAATCCGTTAATAGACAACAATAGATAATTCCTGACATTTGGTACAAAACTAGACAAAATAAAGCATGGCGTAGTTACTCAAAACTACCAAAGAATCGATATTCTCATAAAAACTGAGGGGAAATTTGTGTGGTTTGCAAAATTACCTCTCTGAAAATCCGAAACTTTCTCAACTTCACACGTGTGGTGCTTTTCATCTCCACTAGCTTCTGCGTCTTGAACCTCTTCTTGCTAAACCTTGGATGCCCATTGGAGAAGAGGTTGAAGAAGTAACAGTTGGCCGGAGACGACGAAGCACCGCCCGATGGAACGGCGGAAGGAAATTTATAATGCCCACTTCCGGAGGAGCCCAGATTGAATCTCCACCGTCCATTTGGTCTCAAATCGCACAGTATCGACGGCCAAGTCAGTAATTTTGCAGTTGACCGTACCGTCCTTGATATTCCCGTTTAAATTTTAACCATTTAGATTAAAAATTTATTTTTTTAGTAATAATCTTAAATTTGTTCTAGATAATTGTTAAAACACTAGGCTCCTAAGCACGTGTAATGCACATTAAAAAAACAATTAATTATAACTATATTTTTATTCTTAATAGTTAATATTTTTTAAATAGTTATAACTATTTAATGTAACGATTATGTTATATGTTTTATAAAATTGTGATTTATTTTAGACTAGAATCATGCATAAAACAGTAATCAAGTGAAAGTTAAATTAATGTCTATTTAAATTAATGTTTATTTAAATTTAATAATGATATAAATTTGTTTAAAAAGAATATAAAAAATTAAAACTATTACAAGTTGATATTTATCATGTGTTTATTCAAAAAACCTAAGATGTAACAAAGATATTGATAAAATTATGATTTTCATAATTTTTTTTCAAAATATTAATACATTATTATTAGTGTCTATTACTCTTTTATGTTAATTTGTGAACTTTTTAGTTAGAAACAGTATAGAATCATTTATAATAATTAATTTTGTAATAGTTTAAATAACATTCTAATGTTTTCATTGTGAGAGATTTTGCTAAAACTCCCTATGTCAAACCGAAATTAGGAAAAAAACTCGTCTTTGTAATTTAATACGCTACAGTCATCTCTTTTTTAAGCCACCCACCTGTGCCCACGTGTCAAGCGGAGAAGTATTCCTCAGCGACGAAAAACGAATACCCCGTAGTAATCGCTTTGAAAAAGCGGACTGCTCTATGATCGCAGACTTCTTTATTAGGGCTGCGACCATATTCGCAATCCTCACAAAAATGTCATGTTTCTAGTTGCAATCCTGTAACACCCCGCTTCTAGAATACGTACTTAGATATGTATTCTGATTTTTTCATCATATTTTTTCAATTTTCTTTCCGTATTTTTTTGTTTTATGATTAATTAAGTTATTATTTTGTATTGGTTTTGGATTCCTAGACTCAGAGTCAGCCCGAGTCTGAATCGGAGACCCGATCCCAGTGGACTGCCCGATTTGGTCTTTTTGATAGATTTGATCGGTTTCAGTTTCAAACATCATTTTTTAATAATTTAGATTTTTCATGATTTTTAGGAATTTTTCTGAATTATTTTGAAAGATCTTCAAAATCGGTTAGATTTTAATTTACAAACGGAGTTAAATTTCTAAAATCTACTTTCACATTATTTCTTAGGATCGTATTTTCTACCTTAGTACATTTTGGAGATGTTTTCTAAATTTATCAAAACTCGACCGGTTTGGTGTCGGCCGGTATCACCGGTTGATTCTAAGATTCTTAATTTGAAAACGGGATTGAATTTCTAAAATAGATTTCATATTGTTTCACAGAATGGTATTTTCTACCTCTAAAGATTTTGGGGATTTTTCTGAATTTCTCAAATTTTACCTATTAAAATAAATTATTTCACTTTAAATATTTTTCGCTCTTTTTCCCATCTCCTGGGCTTGCCACATGGCATGATACCAACCACCCACAAAATATCTCCCTTATTTAATCTTTCTCTCTCCTACTTATTCTCTTTCTTTTTCTCTCTCTTCTTTTTCCCTCTATTCTCTCTCACTCCCTCTCCCCTCCTTCAACCGATTGTCGCCGCCTTTAGGCCAGCGCCGTCGTGCTGGCTGTAGGTCACATAGAGAGGAGTGAATAGGTGACAAACTAATCAAATGCAAATCTAATGCGGAATTTAAAACTATTTATGCAACCTAAAACAATTATGCTAATACACAGTATAACATAAGAGTGTAACCAAATTCCTGGTGAAGGGCTTTGGACTATCTCCTCAAGATTTCTCTAAATTAAGAGTGAGGTGCCATTATGGCTCTCTTGGTTGAATATAAGTGTGAGCAAACAAACAACCCAAGCATACATATCAATTTAGCACAAAATATCTAGCATATAAAATGATGAATAATATAAGCATGCAAGATGTATAAACACAAGTGAGAGAGTGAGAGAGATGAGCAATCGCAAACACGGGAGAATTGCTTCGAGGTTTGAGTACACTAGCTCTACGTCCCCGCCTTCAACACTATGAAGAATTTTCACTAGAATTGATTCCGTAAGATCACTCGGTACCGCAACATCTACAACAAGCTCCCTTAAGAATTCTTGGACTCACAAGTCCCTCACTTGTTCCCACAAGAATAACACATGCAAGCACACTAGCGTGTCGAGGTCACGCCTCTACAAATTCCCAATATAAGGGGTGAAACGCTTGTGATCACTTCTCTTGATCACAAAAACAACTCTCTCACGACAAGTATCCTTAGAGGATTGATATAGAAATAAATGACTTAAGTCTGTGTGAGAAAATAAGATGGATGTGGAGGGAAAACTCAAGAAAACTCTTTTGAAAAAGATCAAGAAAACACTCTTGATAAACTTTCCTTTTGATATGGAAATTTTAGCCTAAAAACATGTGAAGAAAAACTCTAATAGAGATGGGAAAAAACTGGCTCTAAAATTTCTCCAAAATCTTATATAAAACTGGCCAAGAGAACCTCCTTTTATAGGGTTCAGAAAACTAGTGTTGGGCTCAGTTTTCTAGTCAAACAGACCTGCCGGTCGATCGGCCAAAGGTCATATTTATGACTGTTGGGGTTATCGGTCGACCGTCTGATCGATTGCACCCAGGTCTTGACCTGTCGGTCGACCGACCGAGGCAAGAACCAGAAGCAATGCTCTCTGGCCGGTCGACCGCTCGATCGACCGAGGCCAGATCTAGCGAGCAAACTCTCTGGATCGGTCGACCGTCCGGTCAACCGACCTCAAGCCAGGGCTTTGTGCACGTTCTGTGCACATGGGTCGACCGCCCGGTTGACCGACCTCTAGTTTGGTCGACCGCCAGAAGCCCAGGTCAGGGTTTTAAGGATTTAAAACTGATTTTTTAAACCCTAAAATTTTATTTAAATCTCATAAAATACACAAAAATAAGTTCATTAAAACACTTTGAAGTACAAATATGTGTGATCAAAAATCAACACATATTACAAATAAGTTGAACTATTTTTGCGATATAAAAATTTAGCTTTAAACCAAAAACCGTATTTTTCAAAATCAATCTTTGAATTGAAAAATGATTTTTCAAAACTTGTTCAAATACAAAAATAAGATATTTTAAACATTTTGAAGCATGGTGTGCATGGATATGATTCAATATAGATATAAGATGAAATATCTATGTTTTTGACAATAAGCTCAAAATAAAGTTTTGACTTTAACAAAACTTAAAAGCATGAATTAGAAACATTAAACTAAGTTTTTCTAAATAATGTAAAGCATCAAAGTGTATGGATGAACTCTAATACACATATAAATCAAGTAAATTTGTTCTAATGAAATCTAATCATGAAATATAAAAATGTATACTTTGAAGCTCAAAACCAATTTCAAAAATAAAACTATTTAATTTGAAATGTTTTGTTTGTGTATATGAGCTTGAACAATCCACAACTAATCTATCCTTTATATTTTTTCTAAAAATAAATCTTAACATTTACAAACATGACTCAAGTCTTGAAATCTTTTCTTCATCTTGACTTGGTCCAAATCTTAATCCATAGAGTTAGATTCCTCTTGAGTACTTGATACGATCTTAAAGCGCGAGCTCTTGAATCACTACGTGCTAGCTTTAAAACTTGCCTTCGAATCTTTTGTTGAAGTTAAACGCCGACTAAGATCTTAATTAAATATCTAAAACTAAATGAGTATAAGATCATTAGTGTTATAACTACATGAGTTAAATATCATTAAAACTAGGATGATGGGCCTTTGGGCTAACACCGGCGTCTTCTCCGACGACCCAGTGCCGCCGACTTCAACCCCGCTAGCCGATCCCCTCTTCCCTTTCTCTCTCCCTAAAGCCCCACGACCTAGATCCAGCCACCCCGAGCCTTGATTGTTACATGTATTTGCATTTTAGACCACCTTTATACCTTGCATATTGTATATTAAATGTGATTTTTAACTAATATTTTCTCTGATTTTGCAGATCTACACTTTAAAGAGGAAAAGTAATTAACCACCTTAATTAGTGATAATTAAGGGGGTTAATTAAAAAAATAGCCAAAAGATCAAAGCAGATCTCACCAAAGATCCGCGCGCCAACTACAAAATCCAAGTGGTCCACGTGGCCAACGACCTAACCACCAGATCTCACCAGAAAATCGGATCTCAACGGCCAAAATCCCGCGGCAATCCCGCGGCAGGGCGCGGCAATCCCAGGGCCGTTGAGCCTCGGATTTCGTGCCAACAGTTAAGATTCTGGGGGATTCTCAAAGTTGCCTATAAATACCTGGCCAGAGATCTGCGCGAGCGGGAGTGAAGAGAGAGGGAAAATTTTGGAAGTGTTGTAATTTTTGTTCTAGGATTTTAGTTCTCTTCTCCTTCCTCCTTGAGTTTGTAGCCAAATTGAGAGAGAGTTTTTCACTTTGAGAGTTTGTAATCAAGACTTGTGACAATCTTGAAGCAAAGATTCATCAATGGAGCTTTCTTCTTCTATTTGCTAAACTTGAGTATGCTTTCTCTTCTTGTGCTTTAATTTCTTGTATTCAATTCTAGTCTTAGTTTAATTGCTTAGATCTTTACTTTCATGGAGAATTCTAGCTTTGTTGTAAGTGTAATGGAGGGCTAAGTTTTAGTTGCATGGCTAGCTAAGACTCACCTAGCTACTACTAGCTCTAGTTGATTGTATACTTCAATGCTTGCATAATTTCATGTTTCTTGTAAATTCCAATGAAGTAAGTTGTATCCTTGGGTGATTGCTTGTTAGATCTCTATAAGAATTGTGTGTCTCTTTAAAAGAGCCTTTGATTGGATCATAAGGATGGATTACCATGGTTGTGTCATTTGTGTAGCAAGATCATCTCATGTACTTCAAGCTAACTTTGTAGTTAAGCTTTGAATGTCAAGAAGAGTTTGATTCTTCTAACCCTTTCACTAAATGAGTACCAATCCTATAGTTCCTCAATGTTCATCTAGTAAGAGAACCAAAGATTCTAGAAGAGGCTTAAAGCTAACTAACTAAAAGGAACACTAAGTCTTCAAGAAGGAATACCACACTTGAACATGCAAGCCATATTCTATTGTCTATGATTCAATTTGAGACAATCTTGAAATCAACATAGAGTTAGTATGTTAGCAAGAAGGTGTAGTAATGCTAGCCATGCATCTTTCTAATCAAGAGAGTTCATACATTTTATTCTAGCTTTCTTTTCTTTTCTTTACTTCATCACACTTCATTCACTTCACTTCTTTTTTACAATACACTTCTTTTTCACAATGTACCACCAATCCACAACCTCTTGTACATTGCTTGCTCTTGTGTAATTAACAAAGAAGAGGTATCGTTTCTTTGTCTCACTAGTATCGTGAAGCTTCTACGCTTGCTCTCCTCGTGGTACGACTACCTTGTGAATTTTCAATCAATTTTTGGCTCCGTTGCCGGGAGAGCAACGGTATTCTTAAAAGTGAGAAACTAAACGATATATCTTCTCTGTTGCAGGTACAGGTTGAAGATACAGAATATATTGCACAGCAGAATCATATAAGTGGACCTGGGCCTCTGCTCTCGAAAGCAGAGACCAGGATCCCTCCAAAGTGCCGCAGATCCACAAGTTTTGCCGTGGAAACGCGGCACAGAGGAGTTCACTACTAACCTGTTTTCTGCAGGGCTTGCTGCTTTGCTAAAAACTGCTGCCTATATACCTGAAATCTTGTATTCTTCACCTGATATTTGTTAATCAACAGTAAAAGATTGGTTGTAATTGTTGATAAAAATTGTTTAGACATCTTGCATTATAGGCACGTGTCTTTCAATTTCTTTCAATTTACTGTTGAAGATTGCGGGGGACAAGGTACGTGAAGCATAGCATATAGACTAGGGCTCACTCGTTGTATGATTTAATTCCGCTTTGAGTGATTCTTGGTTGTTTACATCGTACACTTGCACGAATCAACGTTAAGGGCAAATCCCATAACAAAGATAAGGTGGGGATTTTATCACCCCTTCCTTAGCCCACAAACCATTTTCCCCACGCATTCACTATCCTAAGCTTCTAATAAAAATTGCTAGACGTTGGCCCTTAGGGACATCCGGACTCGCTTAGGAGATTTTCCTAAGGGGGAAAAGTGTTGGAAAGTGACTTCTGTAAAATCGGTGTCTAGGAAAGGGGTTGAGGGCCGAAAGCCCGAAGGTTGCTGGTTACTTAATTAAGGAACGTCTTCAGACGGAAAACCTCCCACCAACCTTACCCTTCCCTGGCCGATTTGCTTATAGTCAGTGTCTGCACCGAACCTCCTGTGGACAGTCTATTTAGGAGTCACCTAGGACCAGAAACCCTAGAAGCTTGGATTGATTTTTTTTTTCTTGATTGTTATTTTTCATTTTCCGCTTGTTTGAAAGGTGCACGTTGATTGTGTATTTGTATGCGAGAGTGGTATAGGGAACCAATTTCTGCGAGGCTTGTGAGAGTTTCTACACTGCCACATACACCACTACTCGACACAATCATGACTGCCAACGTGTCACTGCAGGACAAATTCTATCCTATCCGCACATCGATTCCTTCTTGTATTCTCCTCCCGGACACTAATGACCATAATTTTGAGTTGAAACCTCAGTTCATAAACACTCTTCCACGATTTCATGGATTAGAATCTGAGGATGCTTACATCTTCATACGAGAGTTTGAAGAAGTATGCCTCATGATGAGGATTTCCCAGTTAAGTGAGGATGCTGTGAGACTTAGATTTGTCCCATTTGCACTAAAGGATATTGCGAAGAAGTGGCTGTACAGTCTTCCTGTCAGCTCAATCTCTTCATGGGATGATTTTGTTAAGGTCTTCCTTAAAAAATTCTATCCCATCCATAAGACAGCCCTCATGCGCAAAAATATAATGCAATTCAAACAAGAGCCCAATGAGCCATTCTGGAAGTACTTTGAGCGCTTTAAGGATTTAGTAGCCCTGTGTCCCCATCATGGTATAGAGAAGTGGCGCCAATGCCAGATTATATATGATGGGCTGGACTATCAAACTAAGACTCTCCTTGAAACCATGTGTCAAGGAGAATTTCTTAAAAAGGATGAAGACCAGGGTTGGGATCTTTTTGAGGCTCTAGCGGAGAAAACTATCCAGTGGGAATCCTGCTCTGAGAAACCCACACCAACAACTTCCAGAACTGGTTTACACTCTATAGGATCCTCTATAGCTGCAGAAGCTAAGATTACCCAGTTAATGAAGAGGATTGAATTGTTAGAATCAAGGAAACATTCTGTTAGTCAAGTCAACCCATCACGAGTGGCCAGCCCACCACCTGTTGCACCTATGGTCCACCGGGTTGTACTTTCTGCCATGATCTGAATCATGTGTTGGAAGAGTGTCCAGTATATTACTCTCAAAATTTTCAGGAGAGTACAAATGCCGCGTATACCAGACCTCCATACAATCCTTACTCTAAGACCTACAATCCAGGGTGGCGTAACCATCCTAACTTCTCTTGGAGTCAGTCTGGTAATGAACAGCCGAGACAACCATTTCCACATCAGCAATATCCTGCTCAGGCACATCCACCTAATTACCATCAAAACCCACCAAATTTCAATTCATATCAGAGTCCACCTAGATTCCAACCATTCCAAAATTCTGTGCCATATCAAGCTAATTTTCCACCCCCATATCAGAATCATCCACCACCCAATCCTTCAGATAAGAAAATCTCTGAGTTGGAGAAGATGATAGAGACTTTGTCCAAAACCCAAGCCGCAATGATGAATAATCAGCAGCAGGACATGAATAAGTTACAAATCCAAATAGGACAGTTGGCTAATTCCTTGACTGAAAGGCAAAAAGGAATGCTGCCTAGCCAACCTGTGCCTAATCCTAGAGCCCATTTTCCTCTGCATGAAGTTGAAGACTTGGGACCCAGCCAAAGCCACTGCCAAGCCATTCATATCCTAAGGTCTGGGAAACAAGTAGACAACAAGGTCTCAAATCAGTCTCCAAAATCTTTGTCAAACCATCAACTTCTGTTCCAATTCAACCTTTGCAAGATATTCCTTCATCAAGTTCACAACCATCCACGTCCCAGTCAAAAGGAAAAGAGAAAGTTGATGAGCAAATTTATAAGCCTGTTGTCCCATTCCCAAACAGGCTTACAAATCATAAGAATAATGCTCATATGGAGAAGATCAGAGAGATATTTAACCAAGTGCAAATCAATGTCCCTCTCTTAGATGCTATTCAGCAAGTCCCATCATACGCTAAGTTTCTGAAAGAGATGTGTACTAAGAAAAGAAAGGCAAATGTCCCTAGGAAAGTCTTTTTGGCTTCCAATCTGAGTGAATTGCTTAATGGTCCAATCCCTGTAAAGTACAAGGATCCAGGGAGCCCTACCATTTCTTGTATCATAGGGCAGACCACTGTAAATAGGGCTTTGCTAGACTTGGGCGCAAGCATCAATCTTCTTCCTTTTTCTGTGTACCAGCAGCTAGGGTTAGGCAACCTTCGTCCAACCCAGATGACTATTCAGCTGGCTGATCGCTCTGTTAAGATTCCTAAGGGGGAAATTACGGATGTTTTAATACGGGTGGGGGAATTCATTTACCCCGTGGATTTTGTTGTTTTAGAAACACAACCCGTACAAAACCACAGAGCGCAAACACCTGTCATTCTAGGACGTCCTTTCTTAGCCACAGCGAATGCAATCATTAATTGTCGAAATGGATCGATGCGGCTGACGTTCGGAGATATGACGAAGGAGGTGAATGTCTTCCATCTGGGGAAGCAACCAAGGGATGTGGAGAATGACTCTTTTGATGTTAACTTGATAGAGGGATTAACCAGTGAACACGTGGAGGAGATGGAGTACGAATCTGAAGAGGAATTTGAGTTAGAAGCTGACGATCTAACTCTTGATCAGATTGTTGGACCAGATGTTGAAAGGACTACGAATTCTACCCCTATTCTTCCCTTGCACCACGAGCAACCAGTTATAGATCATGTCCCTTCTGTTGAGCTTAAGGTTCTTCCTGGTCATCTCAAGTACAAGTACTTGGATGAAAAAGAATCCTTTCCTGTTATAATTGCTTCCAATCTCACTGACCAACAAGAAGAGGACCTTCTGACTGTGCTAAGGGAGAATAAAGAAGCCATTGGCTGGACGATGGCTGATATTAAGGGAATTAGTCCTACGATTGTCCAACACAGGATTCACTTAACGGAAGATGCCAAGCCAAAAAGAGACCCACAGCGTCGACTAAACCCTATTATGCAAGAAGCTGTTAAATCTGAGATAATGAAACTATTAGACAATGGGATTATCTATCCCATCTCTGATAGTCAATGGGTTAGTCCCGTTCACGCTGTGCCGAAGAAAGCTGGCTTTACTGTTGTGGAAAATGAGAACAAGGAATTGATACAAACACGTCTTCCAACGAAGATTCGAGTTTGTATTGATTATAGGAAGCTGAATACCGCCACACGTAAAGACCACTTCCCACTTCCGTTCATTGATCAGATGTTGGAGAGATTGGCGGGACATGAGTATTATTGTTTCCTGGATGGATATTCAGGATATAATCAGATCCCAATCGCTCCTGAGGACCAAGAAAAGACGACCTTCACCTGTCCCTTCGGAACTTTTGCATATCGTAGGATGCCCTTCGGTCTTTGCAATGCTCCAGCAACGTTTCAACGTTGCATGTTGAGCCTGTTCTCGGACATGGTGGAGAAATTTTTAGAGATTTTTATGGATGACTTTTCAATCTATGGGGATACTTTCGAGCAGTGCTTGTACCATCTTAAGCTGGTTTTGCAACGATGCATGGAAAAGAATTTGACACTTAATTGGGAAAAGTGTCATTTCATGGTCAAGCACGGAATTGTACTGGGGCACAAGATATCGAGCATCGGAATCGAGGTAGACAAGTCTAAGGTGGAGGTTATCACCAAGCTCACTGAACCACAATGTTTAAAGGACATTAGATCTTTCTTAGGGCACGCTGGTTTCTATAGGAGATTCATTCAAGGTTTAGCAACATTGCGAGACCTTTGACAAATCTCCTAGGAAAAGATGTACCCTATATCTTTGACGAAGAATGTCAAAAGTCGTGGAGAGAGCTAAAGGATAGACTTGTTTCTGCACCGATAATATCTGCACCGGACTGGACCAAACCATTTGAAATTATGTGCGATGCCTCTGACTTTGCGATTGGCGCTGTTTTAGGACAGCGTATTGATAGTAGGCAACACGTAATATACTATGCTAGCAGAACACTAAACGATGCCCAGCTGAATTACACAACCACTGAAAAAGAATTTTTGGCAGTCGTTTTTGCGCTGGAGAAGTTCCGACAGTATTTGCTAGGGTCCAGGACCATCATTTTTACTGACCACTCCGCCCTGAGGTACTTGATGCAAAAGAAGGACGCAAAGGCAAGATTGATTCGATGGATCCTTCTTTTGCAAGAGTTTGACTTGGAAATAAAAGATAAAAAGGGCGTTGAGAACGTGGTTGCGGATCATCTGTCAAGAATCCCGAACGCACCCCATGAGAAAATACCAATTAACGAGAATTTTCCTGACGAGCACATCTTTGTGCTGAGTAGAGAGCCCTGGTATGCTGATATTGTAAATTACCTTGCTACCAGGCAAATTCCTTCCCATTGGTCAGGACAAGAAAAACACCGTTTTCTGAGACAAATGCGGTTCTTCTTTTGGGATGAGCCGTATTTATTTAAATACTGTCCTGACCAAATTATTCGTAGATGCCTTCCGGAGGATGAACACCAGAGCGTTTTGACATTCTGTCACAAGTTAGCTTGCGGTGGACACTTTGGTCCACGAAAAACTGCGGAAAAAGTGCTCCAGAGTGGATTCTACTGGCCCACTCTCTTTAAGGATGCCTTTACTTTTTGCAAGCTTTGTGATAGATGTCAAATGACGGGTCGGATTACACAAAGGAACATGATGCCCCTCACACCCATCTTGGAAGTCGAAATTTTCGACCTATGGGGCATTGATTTTATGGGACCCTTTCCTCTGTCCTATGGTTACCAGTACATCTTGGTAGCCGTAGATTATGTTTCTAAGTGGGCTGAAGCGATTCCTACACGGACTAATGACAACCAAGTTGTCATTAAATTTTTAAGAGAGTACATCATTTCACGCTTCGGAGCCCCCCGTGCGATACTGAGCGACAATGGGAGTCACTTCTGCAATAGGGCTTTTGAAGCCTTGATGCGGAAATACTCCATTACTCATAAATTGTCCACGGCCTATCATCCTCAGACCAATGGGCAAGTTGAGGTAACAAACAGACAGATAAAACTCATCTTGGAAAAGACCGTAGGACAGAATCGTAAGGATTGGTCCGTCAAACTGACTGATGCCTTATGGGCATACAGGACCGCTTATAAGACTGTCCTTGGTATGTCTCCGTACCGAGTTATATTTGGAAAAGCATGCCACTTGCCCGTTGAGTTAGAACACCGTGCACTATGGGCTTTAAAGCAACTGAATCTTGATTTGGATAAAGCCGGTGTTCTCAGGAAGTTACAGTTATCTGAGCTGGAGGAGCTACGAAATGAAGTATACGATAACGCTCGGATCACAAAGCACAGGACCAAGCTGTTTCACGACAAGCCATTCACAGGAAGATTTTTGCTGTCGGTCAACAGGTTCTGTTATATAATTCTCGACTCCACCTCTTCCCTGGTAAACTGCGTACCAGGTGGTCAGGACCGTTCATCGTTCAAACTGTTTTTTCCCATGGAGCTATAGAGATTCTTGACCCAACCAATGGCAATATATTCACTGTAAATGGACAACGCTTAAAGCCATTTTTTACCACGGAGTCATTGTCACAAGATGTTCACGAATTGGGTCTTTCCGACCCAATTTATTTGTGACCTTTCCATTTGTATATTTTCCCATGCATTTTTTATGAAAATCATCTGGGGACTTCTTTTGTAAATATTTCTCTTTTACATTTTTTTTTGTAAATAAAATAAAATTTTTCTTTTGGGATTTTTGTACATTTCACATCCCTAGGATTCTCTTTCCTCCCTTGAAATCCTTTCATATTCAAAAATTTTGACCTAGGGTTGTAATTTCTACTTTGACCTAGGGGTAACTTTGTACATCACCTTTTTACCTACCCCTATTTAAAGCTCTCCTCCCAACTCATCCTTCCTCACCCGAGCAAACCCTTTCAGATCTGAGAGTTTCTTCCCAAAGCCAACCTCCTCCAATTTTCTGATCACCAAACTCCTCTCCTTTGCCGCGCCCTGCCGCCCATCTGCGGCAACTCTGCCACCTCAGGCGCGCCGGAAAGCTCCACTCCGACTATTTCCTTTTGCTGGAGACAGATTCAGAAAATTTCTTCCTGAGGCCATTTCTGTGCCTTCTGTGCTACTGATTTGGGTTTCCCCCCAAGATCTCCGGGGGTGGTTTGCAATTTCTTATCTCAAATCCTTTATTTCATTGTCTTGTACAATTATGGCACCTAGTCTATATGTGGAGAGAGATTTTTCTGCACTTTTTAATGAAGGTGGGGGATATGGGCATATTTTTATGGATCGAATCCGCGCATGGAATTGGTACACTTTGGTGTTTGATCATAACGAGCATGAAGCCTTTTATTGCCCGGATCTAGTGAACGCATTTTACAATTCTATAGATTATGCTTCTGTAAGTCATGACCCATACCAATTTGTCTCGCATATGCCATTCGGTGACATCTGGGTCACACTTCCACTACTAGAACATATCACTCATGCCCCCATTATTTCACAACTTAGCGACCCCTTGCCCTTAATTGATTATTTAACTATCATGGGTGTACGCTGCACTACCCAGGATCGTGGGCTCAAAGCCCAATCTACATTTAGAAACATTCATTGCGTTGGACGTTGGATCCAACGGAACATTCTGGGGCTAGATCATACCACGACTTTCAACAGACCTGTGCTTCAAATTATTCATGACCTGATGACACAGCACCACACGATCTGTTTAAATCGAACCATCTTCCGGTCCATTATCGAAAATTCCTCTCGCACTCGGGGTCCAAAATTTTCTCATGCTGTATTAATTACACGTCTGTGTCAGCATTTCATGTCAGACGCTATTTTTTCGACATTTGCCCGAGTGACGATTATGCTAGAGAGACCCACAAGCGCCTACAATAGTTGCTTGCAGGCACTCTGGACACCCAGTGTCATGCCTGAGAATGTACTTGTGGAGTCTTCTTCAGAGGAAAGTCTAGAGGTGGAAGATGAGCCCCAATTCTGGAGACAAGAACCCCCAACTGAACCAAAAGCCTTCATGTCTACTCTCTGGAAAGGCATGAAGAAATATTTCGGGGACAAGTTAGGCTCAGGAAGAAGGTGGAGGAGGAATCATCCAGAATATCCTCCAGGTTAGATGATATGGAGGTAAGACTGAGGAGGACACAATCAGCTGGACCCAGTACCACTGCGGGTCCAAAAAGGACGAGGGAGTGACTTTTCACCTTTACCTATTTCATGCATCATTTTATCTCACATACATTGAGGACAATGCATAAGATAGGTATGGGGGGGTAGATATACTAACATAGGATTTTTCACTTTCTTTTTAGGCCTTTTTATTTTTTTTTTTAGGATTTTTCTTTTATTTTTAGATTTTATCTTTTTTTTCTAGATTTTTTTTCACTTTCTTTTTAGATTTTACTTTTCTTTTAAAAAAATAAAAAAAAAGATATATAAAAAAAAAGAAAAAGAAATTCTTTGATCCATGTTTAAAGAATCTAAATTGAAATCTAGGGATTAAGGAAGCCCTTAACTAAGATTTCCAATTATAAGTTGAAAAGAGGAATTTTGTTGGATTTTTAGGTTAAGTAATAAAGGATTAGAAAATTACTAGATTTTAATTCTTTCTTTAGGATATATATATTAAACATATTGAGGGATTAATCAAAGACTTTGTGACTTTATTCACATATATATATAATAAAAAAAAATGAATGTGTGTATATAAATATAAATAAAAAAAAAAAATTAGCCACTGATTAAGCTGGTAGGTCGTGCCTCAAGAAGCATTGCCAATCACGCCTAAAAGTGGACAAAAAGAAAAAAAAAAAAAAAACCACTGATTAAGCTGGTAGGTCGTGCCTCAAGAAGCATTGCCAATCACGCCTAAAAGTGGTCAAAAAGAAAAAAAAAATAATAAATACTTAGCCACTGATTAAGCTGGTTAGTCGTGCCTCAAGAAGCATTACCGGTCACGCCTAAAGGTGGTTAAGTCCTTAAATTCCTAAGTGACCTAGTTTACTCGAGTCATCGAACCTTAGGGATGTTTTCTCATCTGGTGCCCTAAAACCATCTGGTTTGGGAGTCATCGGTAAGATGCTCGCTACATGGGTAGACTAGGATACCTAAGGATGATAAGGAAATGTAAATAAATAAAGATTGTATATACATATATATAAAAAAAAAATTTTGTTATGTATATAAGTAAATAAATGAACTTAGTCTGAGAGAGATCCTTCATATTTATAGATATATATATCTTAGGATTGATGCAAAATCCGGTTTTTGATCTTCTCCTCAAAATCTTAACCTAAGCTGAAAACAAAATTCTAAATAAATACTTATAAGAAGAATGAAGAGTTTTGAGTAACCTGAAACCTATAGGTCAATTTAGAATCTTTAAAGCATGGATCAAAAATTTCACTAACCCCTTTTATTTTTCTTTTTGGATTTTGTGGGTGTAATCCGCTGAAAACCCTCAGGAGACAACACTCCTCCTCTAGGGTAACCTAGAGGTTTAACGGCTTGTTGCACGTGCTCAGTGCAATCGTGTCACCTACGAAAGTGGTGTAATAATTAGTTAGGATTTTTCTTTCTTTTTCTTTTATTTTGCTCGAGGACGAGCAAAAGCTAGGTATGGGGGTGTGATTGTTACATGTATTTGCATTTTAGACCACCTTTATACCTTGCATATTGTATATTAAATGTGATTTTTAACTAATATTTTCTCTGATTTTGCAGATCTACACTTTAAAGAGGAAAAGTAATTAACCACCTTAATTAGTGATAATTAAGGGGGTTAATTAAAAAAATAGCCAAAAGATCAAATCAGATCTCACCAAAGATCCGCGCGCCAACTACAAAATCCAAGTGGTCCACGTGGCCAACGACCTAACCACCAGATCTCACCAGAAAATCGGATCTCAACGGCCAAAATCCCGCGGCAATCCCGCGGCAGGGCGCGGCAATCCCAGGGCCGTTGAGCCTCGGATTTCGTGCCAACAGTTAAGATTCTGGGGGATTCTCAAAGTTGCCTATAAATACCTGGCCAGAGATCTGCGCGAGCGGGAGTGAAGAGAGAGGGAAAATTTTGAAAGTGTTGTAATTTTTGTTCTAGGATTTTAGTTCTCTTCTCCTTCCTCCTTGAGTTTGTAGCCAAATTGAGAGAGAGTTTTTCACTTTGAGAGTTTGTAATCAAGACTTGTGACAATCTTGAAGCAAAGATTCATCAATGGAGCTTTCTTCTTCTATTTGCTAAACTTGAGTATGCTTTCTCTTCTTGTGCTTTAATTTCTTGTATTCAATTCTAGTCTTAGTTTAATTGCTTAGATCTTTACTTTCATGGAGAATTCTAGCTTTGTTGTAAGTGTAATGGAGGGCTAAGTTTTAGTTGCATGGCTAGCTAAGACTCACCTAGCTACTACTAGCTCTAGTTGATTGTATACTTCAATGCTTGCATAATTTCATGTTTCTTGTAAATTCCAATGAAGTAAGTTGTATCCTTGGGTGATTGCTTGTTAGATCTCTATAAGAATGTGTGTCTCTTTAAAAGAGCCTTTGATTGGATCATAAGGATGGATTACCATGGTTGTGTCATTTGTGTAGCAAGATCATCTCATGTACTTCAAGCTAACTTTGTAGTTAAGCTTTGAATGTCAAGAAGAGTTTGATTCTTCTAACCCTTTCACTAAATGAGTACCAATCCTATAGTTCCTCAATGTTCATCTAGTAAGAGAACCAAAGATTCTAGAAGAGGCTTAAAGCTAACTAACTAAAAGGAACACTAAGTCTTCAAGAAGGAATACCACACTTGAACATGCAAGCCATATTCTATTGTCTATGATTCAATTTGAGACAATCTTGAAATCAACATAGAGTTAGTATGTTAGCAAGAAGGTGTAGTAATGCTAGCCATGCATCTTTCTAATCAAGAGAGTTCATACATTTTATTCTAGCTTTCTTTTCTTTTCTTTACTTCATCACACTTCATTCACTTCACTTCTTTTTACAATACACTTCTTTTTCACAATGTACCACCAATCCACAACCTCTTGTACATTGCTTGCTCTTGTGTAATTAACAAAGAAGAGGTATCGTTTCTTTGTCTCACTAGTATCGTGAAGCTTCTACGCTTGCTCTCCTCGTGGTACGACTCGATATAGCTACTTGCTATAACGAAAGATTGAAACAAGGTATAATAATCACATATTCAAAGTAAACAAGATCAAAGGTAAACTCTAAATCACTGAATCATCTCTTTAATATCTGATTCTTGAGCAATTAACATCATATACCTTGTGAATTTTCAATCAAGCCTCCAATCTCCATCTCTCTTCTCTTTCTCTCCCTCTCTCTCCTTCTATCTCTCTTTTACCTCTCCTTTCTCTCTCTTCTAAACTAGCACCATCGTCAGATCTGCGCCAACGCTGCCCTCCGGCCAGATCCGACCACTTGGACCACCCAGACGCCGCCGTCGACTCCTTCCCTCCCCTTCTTTTTCTTTTCTTCTTTTTTTCTTTTTTCTTTATTTTTCCTTTCTTATTTTCTTTTCCCTCGTTCCTCCTCCCCGCAGTCGTGGCCGCAGCCGCAGCGGCCACCGCCGTCGTGCCACCTGGCCGACCGCCGGCCAGTCCCTCTCTCATCCTCTTGGATCCCCTCCTCACTCTCTCCCTTTTTCTCTCTCCCCCTCCTATCTCTTACTCTCTCTCTCTTCTCTCTCTTTCTCTCTCTTTTTCCTCATTTCTCTCTCTTCCTGTGGGATGCCGACGATCATGGCTGGCCGCCGCGTCACCGCTGACCGGCTGCCAAGTGGTCGATCACCTCCCTCCAGTTTTACTTAGTTTCGCTTGGATGTTCGCTTACTTACTTGTCCGCTTGCTTGCTTGATAATTTAACTATTATTTTCTTCTTGATGGTTGTGAAGAGTTTAACACCGTTATATTATTTTCAAAAACTATATTATTTTTTTGTATTAGTACTGACCCTCTGTATCGATCTATTTTTCTGTATTCGTATCGATCTCCTGTATCGATATCATTTTCCTGTATTATAATACACGATAGTTGATATCTACTATGCTAATTACTTGATATACTATCACATGCTATGTTGATCACCTAACACCTGTCATTCTATTACTTGACACCTGTCACCTGCTTATTACCACCTGACACCTGCATGCTATCATCTAACATTTGTATATTATCACTTGTCACATGTCATGCTTAATACTTGTGATTATCAAATTATGGGAATCTTGTAACTACTGTCCTATATCATATACAGTGATCCTGTATCTCCAATACTCAATACTCCTGTTACTCTTGTAACTCCTGAATCTGACATGCTCCTGCTATTCCCGTAAAATGATAATTACATAATAAACTATAAAAAGGATAACTTACACCGGGTGAGGGAAAGTGATGGACTTCAAGTGGTGAATGTTTACAGTGATATTAGGTATGTTTGCAACTAAAACTTCTGATTTTACCCGAGGGCCTCCAGGTCTGAGGGGAGCGTTGGCACCTTACCTCCTGTTATATTCCTAAACGGACATACAATAAGACCCACCTTCAGTATGCCTTGCGGACGATTCCGTACACCAGCAACGGAATACCTTGATCGTAGTCCCGAGCTTGCATGGGACCCATTATAAATATAGCCTATTGGTTTCATTATCAGTTTTCAATAACAATCTCGACTTACTCATATATGGATGTATGTGGGATAGAACGTACGCCTGTACCATACTTAGATATATGGGTCAGATGAGTAATAATAATACATTGGTGTTTGATCAGACTTTATGTAGTTTTGCAATTCGGGTTGTATACATTTAGATTACGACAGCGTGAGATATAAGTTATATATATATGAGGTTTCATTATTTGGATTATTCTTTCGACGTACCTATCTTATGAAGTTGTAAATTAGGTTATACAGCTAGTTTTGCTATTAGCTTTAATCAGATTTTGATTCAGATTTCGGCTTTTACTTATTATTATTTCACACACACACCCCCCCACGCACCTTGTTTACCATTTGTATACTACTTTACTAATCTCTTGTTGTATCATACTATACACATTCTGTCTCTTACTTGATATTACGCTTGTACTACTGTACTTAATCTCCTGACTTGCTCACTTCTGATTTTATACAGGTTCTCTTTTTATCATTATAATCACTGCTTTTCATACCGTACCCTTATTTCATTATTTGTGGACAACTCGGGTTGTGTATACTCAGTCGCTGAAGACATGAGGGGTGTGTGTGTGTGTGTATAAGCATTTTCTTGTTTGGATTATTCCTTCGACGTATCAATCTCATGAATCTATTTACTAAGCCTGTACAATTGATTTTGTTGCATCTGTATATCTTATCACTTGATGCCTTTTCATGTTCGGGTGTGTATGTTCACGACATGATTTTCTATACATGCCTTTTGATTCAGATTTATCGATACATGTGTGCCTGTCTATACACGCCACTTGGCACTCATCTCACCACTCGTAGGGTTGCTTCTGACAACCCTAGACCTATACAGATCTTGGAGCTTGAAAATTATGGATCCTTATGGTGGCTGATTAGAGATGTGCAGCAAAAGCGTGGATCATCGGCAGATCATCCAGAGTCTTTTTCTTCCAGGCCCTACTCAGCTCTCGAGATTTCTTGTTGTAACTCGTATGCGTTCTTTTGTACTGTTCATTCTTATATATCTCATTATAATTCATACTTCGTGCCACTTGGTGATGTAATATTCATGTAATATTGGATCACATCCGTGATAACAATGTATTTGTACTATTATTGTTGAAATGTATATTACTACTATGCTTTTTCACTTTGATTCTTACTTGTACTGATGCTTAGCGTATATATGTGAGGACATTTTTTGCCCTGCATATATATGTCACAATAACATCTCCATACCAGCGGGATCAGAGCGTTACAGGATGGTATTAGAGCCTAGGCACTCACGTATTCAATACATCAAGATAGCAAGTTAATGGTAAAGAAATTTGTAACTGAAATGCATGGATCCCAGTTATATAATCTAACTACAAGTACAAAGTTATCTATTCCCTCTTAATTGTCTTTCCTTGATTTCTGAATCGTTTCCATTGTTTTGCTTTCTCAGTTCCCGTTGTCTTTTATACCAACTTAAGATATAGATAGACCAGAGATCTAGCGGCAGAGAATTGAACGAAGCTATTATATGATCTTTTTGACCAATTTATGAAGCCCAGGTATTCTCAGAATCGATCTATAGTCAAGTTATCATTTAGAAGGCAGCATTCAGGACTCTCTATGATTATTCAAAATTCTTGATTATATCTTTCAGGGTGATCAATGGTTTGTATTCAGAATTCTTGAATATCGGCTTTCTTTATTTATTCTCAATCTTATCAGGATTTTCTTTATTTGCGATATTCTAGTCTACTCCTGGAGTAATGGTAAGTATGCAACACATCTGAAATTCTTATTACAGGCTCTTCATCAAGCACAGCTTCATGCCATGTAGAGATCTATATTATTTCTATAGATTTCTATGGATTTCTATGGGTTTCGTCAGTTTTGCCTCGGAGTCCGAAAGGATATTATTGGTCATCTCACCCAGTCAGTTTATCTCATATTATTCAGGCGAGCCAGTCTACTGAAGTTTCTGGCGGTATTCTCTTATTAGCAATTATCAGATCAGTATTAGTATGGCATCATCAGAAGATTTATACGGCAGAAAGTGCAGAAGACATCTAGTCCCGGGATTTTTGTTCAGTTGAAGCATTACTCGTAGTTATTCATATCTTAATTGGTTTAATCTCCATCCCTATCTTTTCTATGTTCATTTTCCCTTATCAAAACTTTGAGGATGAAAATTATTTAAGGTAGATGGAATGTAACACCCTGTTCCAGGAATACGTACTTAGTTACGTGTCCTGACTTTTTTATCATAATTTTTTAATTTTCTTTCCGTATTTATTTGTTTTGTGATTAATTATGTTATTATTTTGTATTGGATCTGGAATCGTGGACTATAGTCAGTCCGAGTCTGAACTGGGGACCCCATCTCAGTGTACTGCTCGATTTGATATTTTTGATAGTCAGAATTGATTAATTTCAATTTTAAACATTATTTTTTAATATTTTAGATTTTTCATGATTTTTTGAAATTGTTTTTGAATTATTTTGAAAAATCTTCAAAATCGATATCGATCGGTATCGCCGATCGATTCTTGGATTTTTAATGGAGTTTAATTTCTAAAATATACTTTCATATTATTTCTTAGGATCATATTTTCTACCTTAATGCATTTTTGGAGATTTTTCTGTATTTATCAAAACTCGACCGGATTTGGTGTCGTCTAATATCACCGGTTGATTTCAGGATTTTTAATTTGAAAATGGGATAGAATTTCTGAAAATCAATTTCGTATTGTTCCTCAGAAATTGTTTTCTACTCTGGAGATTTTTGGAGATTTTATAAATTTCTCAAATTTTATCCTATTAAAATAAACTATTTTACTTTAGAGATTTCCCGCTCTTTTCCCTGTCTCCTAGGCTTGCCACGTGGTATAATACCAACCACCCATAAAATATCTCTTATATTTAAATCTTTCTCTCTCCTACTCATTCTCTCTCTTTTTTGCTCTCTTCTATTTCCCTTTCTCTTCTCTCTCACTCCCTCTCCCCTCTTTCAGCCAACTGTCGCCACCCTTGGGATAGCGCCGCCACACCAGCGTCTTCCCCTGTGACCCAGCACTGCCAACTTCAACCCCGCCGGCCCATCCCCTCTTACTTTTCCCTCTCTTCTTATTTCTCCCTCTCTTTAACTCCTTCTTTCTCCCTTTCTCTCCCCCAAAGCCCCTCCTGCCTAGATCCGGCCACCCCCGACGCTCAGCCTCCGGCAATGCCACCCCCAAGCCTCCACTCTCCCTCTTTCTCTCCTTCTATCTCTCTCTTACCTATCTCTTTCTCTCTCTTCTAAACCACCACCACTGTCAGATCTGCGATGTCGCCTCCCTCGGGCCAGATCCGACCACTTGTCCACCCCGCCGCCGCCGCCGACTCCTTCCCTCTTCTCCTTTTTATTTTCTTCTTCTTTTCCTTATTTCTTCTTTTTCCTTTTTCTTTTCTTTTCCCTCCTTCCTTCTCCCTCCAACAGCTCCGTGGCGGCCAGCACCGCGCCACATGGCCGACCGCCGACCGACCAATCCCCATCTCGTCCTCTTGGATCCTTTCCTCTATCTTTCCCTCCTATGTATCTCTTCTCTCTTTCTTTCTTTTTCCTTATCTCTCTCTTCTTGGGCCGCCCAACGGCCATAACCAACCACCAAGTGGTCGACCACATCCCGCTCCCTCCCTCTCTCTCAATCTCCCTCTCTCTCTCCTGAACTCCTCTCTCTCCTATGACTACTCTCTCTTCTTTCTCTTTCTAAATTTCTCTCTAGGTTTCTCTCTCTCGTGTGGAATCTCTCCCCTTGTGGTGGGTGCTGCTCGTGTGCGTAACCGTGATTTGATTTAGGTGAGCGTTCTCACCTTATCTGTGTTTCTTCACTTCGACGGGTTGATTTGTATTTGGAAAATTTCTATATTTATATTTTCCTGTTGTAATTGTATTTCTGTGAATTGTATACCTATATATTTATATGTTCGAGTGTCTAGGACTGTATGTAGTAGATTTATGATGAATGCCTGTAGTAGTGTAGTTTAATACCTGTATTATACCCTGCCTGTGATGATGTTTTAATACTACTTTATTATCATATGTGGCTGACCCCTCATGGTCGTCAGCTTCCCGGTGGCTCTACACTCAGCCTCCGGGCTTCACTACTCCAAGGGTAGTCTAATTATTATCATGTTATATGCATGTATTTGATACTAACACTTCTACATATACTTACTCTGCCTTCGGTCCTATTAGTTGGGTTCTTGCCCACTTCCTCGAAAGAGGGAGTGGGTTCAGATCGTCAGGTCTTTCAACCCTGCTTGGTATGTGAGCTTAGCGCTCAACGCTTTATCACTAACTTCGTCGAGTGTAGTTACGCCATGAGTGCGGCTTCATCAGGGTGATGCGGAGCGGTTTACCCGCCATCACACGCGTACATTAGCTTTGATGCGAGCAGCAGGCCGAGCGTGATAACCTGTAGCGATGTTCACTACTGTAGCGATGTTCACTAGTTTTGCTCCAGTTTTATTTAAGCTTTACTTGGATGTTTGCTTTTCTGCTCCTTGACTTTATTTTTTGCCTTGCTTAGCCTTCGGGCTTCACCACTCTATTGTAGCTTAGTTGTTATCTATTACTGTGTTTACATGCATATGTTTGGTACTAACACCTCTACAGGTACATACTCTGCCTTCTGGTCTATTAGCCCTTTGGGCTCTCGTCCACTTCCTCAAAAGAGAGAGTGTATTCAGACCGTCAGGTCTTTTAGCTACGCCTAGTAGGCGTTCCTAGCGCTCGGCGCTTTGCTGCTAACTCATTTTGAGCGTAGTTATATCGTAAGCGCGACTTCATCACATGCGGTAGTCTAACATTCATACGCTTGCTCCGTCGTGTGCGTTTAGTCATACCGTGAGCGGTAATCATGTCGAACGTGATGACATCTAGTGTTGTGTGTTAGCTTCGCTCAGCTTTGCTTAACTCTGCTTGGATGTTCACTTACTTGCTTGTCCGCTTGCTTACTTGATAATTTAACTATTATTCTTTTCTTGATGGTTGTGAAGAGTTTGAAATCATTACTTACACTATTTCCCAAAAATGTATTATTTTCTAGTATTCGTACTAATCCCCTGTATCGATACCGTTTTTCTGTAATTGCACCGATCCCCTGTATCGGTATCATTTTCCTGTAGATACACGATAGTTGGTATCTACTGTGCTGATCACTTAACATACATGCTATGTTGATCACCTGATACCTGTCATGCTATTACTTGATACATGTTACTTACTTATTATCACCTGACGCATGCATATTATTACCTGAAATTTATATATTATCACTTGTCACATGTCATGCTTAACACTTGACTTGTGATTATCATATTACGGGAATCGTGTAACTGCTATCCTATATCATATAGAGTGACTTTGTATCTCCAGTACTCATATGCTCTTGTTACTTTTGTAACTCATGAATCTGTCACGCTCCTGCTATTGCCGTAAATTGATAATTACATAATAAACTATAAAAAGGATAACTTACATTGGGTAAGAAAAACTGATGGACTTTAAGTGGTGAATATGTTTACAATGGCATTAGGTATGTTGTGTAACTAAAACTTTCAGTTCTACCTGTGGGCCTGCAGGTATTTCGAAGGGAGCGTTGGCTCCCTACCTCCTGTTATATTCCTTAATGGGCATACAATAAAACCCATCTCATGTATGCCTTGCGGCCGGTTCCATACACCAACAAAGAAACACCCTGAACTGTGGTCCTGGGCATGCACGTGACCCACTGTAAACATAATGCGTTAGTTTCATCATCAGTTTTCAATAACAACATCGACTTACTCATATATGGATGTACGTGGGATGGAACGTATGCCTATACACATACTTATATATATATGTCGGATGAGTAATAATAATAAGATGCTAATATATTAATTCGTTGGTGTTTGATTGGATTTCATACAGTTTTACAATTAGGGTTGTATATATTCAGATTACAATATTATGAGATATAAGGTATATATATGAGAGTTTTCTTATTTGGATTATTTCTTCGACATACTTATCTCATGAAGTCGTAAACTGGGTTGTACAACTGATTTTGTTGTATAAGCTTTCATCGAATTTTGATTTGAATTTCAGTTTTTACTTATTATTATTATATATAAACACCTTGTTTGGCACTTGTGTACAACTTTACTAATCTTTTGTTGTTATCATACTATACGCAGCCTGTCTCTTACTTGATATTACACTTGTACTACTGTACTTAATCTCCTGACTTGCTCACTCCTAATTTTATACGAATTCTTTTTTTATCATTATAATCATTGCTTCTTACTGATTCATACTGTACTCTTATTTCATTATTTGAGGACAACTCGGGTTGTGTGGACTCAATCGATGGAGACATGAGATATATGGTGTATATATGAGGTTTTCTTATTTGGATTATTCCTTTGACGTATCAATCTCATGAACCATCTACTGAGCCCGTACAACTGGTTTTGTTGCATCTATATATCTCATCACTTGATGCCTTATTCATGTTCGGGTGTGTATGCTCATGACAGTTTTTAATACATTCTTTTCAATTTGGATTTACCGATACATGTGCCTGTCTATGCACGCCAATTGGCACTCGTCTCACCACTCGTCGGGTTGATTCTGACAACCTTGAACCTGTATATTCAGATCTCAGAGTTTGGAGATTGTA
This sequence comes from Agave tequilana, assembly GCA_038442645.1. Taxonomy (NCBI): domain Eukaryota; kingdom Viridiplantae; phylum Streptophyta; class Magnoliopsida; order Asparagales; family Asparagaceae; genus Agave; species Agave tequilana. The sequence goes on from JAVJIF010026371.1 coordinate 43,365, forward strand.
AATCCTCCTGATTGCTGATCAGAGATGCGCAGCGAAAGTATGGATCATCGGCAGACCGTACAGAGTCCTTTTCTTTAAGGCTCCCTGCTTGGCTCTCGAGATTTCTTGTTGTAGCTCGTAAGTATCCTTTTGTACTGTTCATTCTTTATATCTCATTGTAATTCATACTTTGCGCCCATTGGTGATGTAATATTCATGTAATATTGGATTACATTCCGTGATAACAATGTACTTTTACTATTATTGTTGAAATATATATTACTATCGTGCTTTTGCACTCTGATTCTTACCTGTACTGATGCTAAGTGTATATACATGAGGGTATTTTCGCTCTGGGTATATACGTCGCAGTAACGTCTCCTTACCTGCCGGATCATAGCGTTACAAATCCTGATGAAAATGTCATATTTCTGAGTCTTTATTGTCGTAGTCCTCTTTATTAGGACTGCGATATTGTAGTCCTCACAAAAATCCTTATTTTTTAGTTTTTATTAGGACTGCGATCATGATCGTAGTGATCGCAGTCCTAAAAAAAACACAATTTTCTAGCCTATATTGGGACAGCAACAATGATCACAGTCTTCACAAAATGCCCTAATTTTTAATTAATAAAGAACTGCGATCATAGTCGCAGTCCTCACAGAGGACTGCGATCATGAGTCGCAGTCCTCATATCAGCATTGTCATCATCAACAAACCCCTAAAGAACTGCAATCATAGTCGCAGTCCTCACAGAGGACTGCGATCATGAGTCGCAGTCCCCATATCAGCATTGTCATCATCAACAGACCCCTATTCACTGATATCGAATGATGCTGAATACTTTTCAGATCTAACACCATATCAATCATAAACACAAATAAAACTTATCGTGAGCATGAACAAACAAGATCTCCAAAAAGTCCATCCCAAAAAAAATTGGTCCGAGAGTTCTGCCCCATGAGACCCTTGGGAGGGGGTGGGCCCCACCCCTTCCAACCCCCAAGGCGACCTGACCATGCAAGTCATTCCATAAATTACTCTGCGTTGGATTCAGCGTTGAGGGGACGGCAACGTCGAGGACGATGGGAAGGGTAAAAGAAAAATGAAAACTATAAAAAGAAGTGGTGGTTGGGAGGAATCAATTTATGTTAACATGGACGATGCTGTGGCAAATAAAAATAAGAGGTGAGTTTTTCTAATTATGAAGGAAAGTAGGTAGTTGTAGCTAAGGGTGTCAACTGGGACATGTCGGGCCGGGCAAGGCGGGCCAGGGGGTGGGCCAGCAAGCGGGCCGAGCTGGGCCCGCCACGGCTGGTCAAATTGTGGCGGCCCAGCCCAGGCCCGGTTCCATTTTTGGAACCCGGGTCCGGCCCATGACTCGGGTAACCCAGACCCGAACCGGACCCGGGCAGGCTCGAATTTTTTTTAAAAATAAAAAATTATTTTTTTGAATATTAAATACTTTCTTTTTTTATTTTTGCACAAATGTTCTGTCGGTTAGTTGGTCATTGGGCTTCTATAGTTGAGATGAGGTCATGGGTTTGAATCCTGAAATTAACAATTAATTTTTGAATTTTATTTGATCGGTGGAGAGGGTTCCTAGCAGCAGAAGGGGGCGGTGGACGGTGGTAACGGCAGCCCGGCAGCGGTGGATGGCAGCCCGGGGGCGGTGGACGGTGGAGGTCGTTAGAAAATCCGGGCCAGGCCGGGCTGACCCGGGTGGGCCGTGTCAGTGCCCGTAACTAGGCCAGGCACGTGCCAGGCATGTGATAGCACTTGTGCCTAGGCCTGGCACGGCCCCGGCGGCCCGTGGGCCGGCCCAGGCCTTACCCGAACCCGGGCCGGGTCTGGCCCGGGTCCTACCCGGGTCGGGTCGTGCCCGGGCTTCCCAGGGCAGGGCCCATACGGGTTGTCGGGCCACCCGACCCACTTGACACTCCTAGCTGTAACAGATTTTTCCTTGAATTATTGTGTAAACAAAAAATTGATAACAACACTAATGATGATTCTAACAACTTTTTCTTGAAACTTAATTGAATATAAAAGTTTGGAACAAATTTTCTTTATTGAATTATGGGTTTTTCTTAAAAAATGTTTCATTGATTAGAATAACAAATTCGGGTATTTCTATGTTATTTTATACTTTTAATAATTATTTTGTATAATTTAGATTTATTTTCTTGTTATCTGAAAATAGGCTTGAATTTTAATTGGTGAGAAAATAGTTTCAAATAAAGATAAATATAGGTATTTAATTTGAAATATAAGAGAAAGATTAATTCTTTAGGATACAAGAGGAATAGAGATAAATATTTAGTTAGTAGATTTCCTATGAGAAAAAGAGAGAGCAGTTGTATTCGGGTGAAATCGAATATATAGAGAAAGTAATTGGTTAGCTAGACTTTAAAATAAAGATAAAAATATAAAGATTAGTATTTTAGTTTGAGTGACTTTAGAAAAGAGAGTTAGTTTTAATATATTTTTAAAAGTACGTAAATAGCCTTTTTTTTAAAACAATATTTTAAGTTTTATAGCAGTAACAATATAAAAGATTATGAATTGGTCAAAACCAGATGAAATCTTTTTGTCATGTTCCAACTGATGCGTTTTATAGTAGCATAGATATCTTTTCTAAAGTGTAAGGAAGGACTCAATAATTATCAAGTAAAATTAAATCAAGAGAAATTAAAGAATGAGTAGCATTCAGAAAGAGAGCAGGAACAAGAGGAAAGAAGTGGGGCAATAGAGGGAAGAAAAGAAATTTTTGGTACCCAATATGTTTTATACTACCTTCTAGGTTAAATTGCAAAAAAAAAAAAAAAACCTTGTACCATTAGTTGTTTTGTATTTTGCATTTGCAGTTTGATTTTCGGATTCTATTGAAATTCTCGATAGGTTTGCAAAATCATGATTCATATTTTAAAATTCTCGATATCAACAAATTTGAAGTCTTTTCCTGAAAAAGTAAATATTTAAATATTTATATTTTGGAAGTTTTCATTATTATTGTCGGAAAGAAACAAATGTGACCTTATTCTCTAGTGACCGAAAAAATAGATAGAGAGTGATATGCAAATTTAATTTTCTTTTAAGACTTCCATGATGATTATTAATCTAAAAGAGAATGATTTTCTTTCTACTATGTCCATTTTTGTCCCATTTTGTTATAATACAGGCTCATTTATAATGTGTGCACTAGCATTGTATGTGTCAAAATAGTATTAGTATTATAATATTAATTATCACGCCCCGCTCCCATAAAGCGAGATAAGTATGTGACTTGAACTGGAGACACACTCAAAGGAGCATGCTAAGACTTTAACCTGCAAATTATATCTTTTTTTACTGTTACATGTAAATCAGGTTCACATAAAATATATACATGAAAGCAAAACTAATTTAGGAGACTTAATTCAATGATGAAGTCAAAAATCAAAATCTGGGTACCAAAGCGAAGGAATGAGTTCATATCTCTTTTTATTCGTACATTTATGAAAACAATTATCTAAAAACAAATAACTAAAGACAAACTCCAAGTCTTCTACTAAACTCAAGTAGGCTCATCGTAGTACTCCTCGTCCCCAGCCAATGTCTCCACGTGTTACACTTTCGAGGATAAGCAAATTCCCTAGGAGTCAGAATCTCCTGAGAAGTACAAACAAAGAAAAAAAATATGCAATATGTGCAGAGCACGCAATTATATATGAATAAGGAAGGGACAAGCAATATGAAGTTATATAATACTTATTTTCACTAACCATGAGTTTATTGCTAAAACCAGTCATTCAATGCTCAAGTAATGATGTTTGACATATATTCACAGAACATAGGTGCATTTTTGAGCATGATATAAATCAAATATAATAAGTAACACATGAACAATCAAATAGTAACAATCATAATAACACACAACTACAGGTTAATTATGAAGATGTCCCTAGGGGTTACTAATTAGGTGAGACTACCCCAATTGTCACGTGCAATAGAATGTAACCCATCCTATGCCTAATACATAAGTCAAATGGGACCTAAGCACGCAAAAATGATTGCGTCTCATACCACAGCCTATTCCCACATACAATCAATGATTATCGTTTGTTTGGAAACTGTTAGCGGCAAAAATATCCGCGTATCCCAACAGAGACCATGTCGGGAATAATATAGTATAGTAGTATATAGATAGAATGAGCTCATCAGTAACCCGTCACAAAATGACATGCACTATGTAAAATAAACATCACTATATCTTGTACATAGGTAAGGGGTACTTAAAGTATACTCCCTCAATTTCCATCATTAACTTCTCCTTTTAGCCCTGTGTCTTATTATTTTCTTTTGTTATCAAATTTTATTTAAGAACATGAATATTTCAGTATGAACCAAGTACCAACAATCACCATTTTTTTGTCAAGCCCATGTATTCACCATAAACACTTTTTCAAGTTATTCCAAGTACATTTTTCACGCAAGCATATGTCCATGTCATTAACTTTCAGGTTCATATTCATATTCATATTTATGTGTTCATGTCCAAGATGTTAATGTAATTCTTATAGCGGGATGCTCATGTCGATTATTTGTTTTAGGTTAAAATTTATTAAAGTTTCTTTAAAACAACTCAATGTGGAACTACTTAAATTATCATAAAGGATTAAACAAATTTTCTTTTACATAAATTATAGTTATTTTTGTTCAAAATTAGTCATAAAAAATATTTTCTAAAATCAAAATGACTTATAGAAAATAATAAAAAATGTTGTATGAATAAGATTTTATATGAAATATTAATACAAGAAATATTAGGGGCTTTTCTGTAAAACTACAAGTAAGAGAAAGTGAAAACTACACTTTAAAAAAAATTAACAAACTGGACTCAAATAATTCTCAGAAAACTTCTAGAAGCTAAACAGTACAATTTCAAGGCTGGAAAAACACATTCAGAAATTACGCGGCCTAAACAGCAGTTATTCGGGACAGAAACAGAATCCAGAATATTCAAGGACCAGACAAAAATTTTTCGGAACTGAAATAATTTTAAAAAATTGAATAAAATATAGTTTTGACTCAAATCTAATGGGATCTTTTTATCTAATTTCTATGTGCAGCGGTGTTATGCTGAATAAGCAATGAGAACATTGTATCAACAAACTTAAGAAAAGAATTAGAGAAATACCATTTGTAGTTTATTAAGATGAAGAGAGAAAATGTGCATTAAAGAATCAACTTAACTGTCAATTATCCACAAAGCTGGAAGTAAAATAATCTTATAAACTACAGAAACACCATCTATACAACCAATAAATCGGAAGACTCAGTCTCCTCGAGTTGCAGCATATAAGATCTCACTAACAAATACAATCTGTGAGTTTCATCAAGGCAAGAGAATTATATGCTACTTTGTGTTCCGTGATCATAGCTTCTCTCTACATAATGGCTTATGATTGTTTACTTGGCCTGATTGTTAAAAAAATTTAGTAGGCTTTTTCACATTCCTGAAACTCTCGCTACCTCTCATGCAAGCACACACGTACACAACACGCACACATAGTCTTGACTTTCTATTGGTGATGCAAAAGACTATACCAACCAACTATAATAACTATATACATAAACTAATACAAGTTGAAACTTAGGAAACAATAATTATTTCATGCATCATATGCTCATTATGGAGGAACAAAGGGATGCTTATCAAGAGTGATAGTATCAACAATGTAAACAAAAATATATTTTTGTCTGTGATGGCACAGGATTAAATCTGCATGTAAAGGATTAAGACCGAGACAAGAACAACATTACTTGATTAAAATGCAAAATCAAAAAGTTAATTGAACTAATTAGCCATAATAATTTTCCTCCTATATTATCATAATTCGGGAAAAATCATGGATAGGAAGAATCATGGGTGAGTCTTAGGCATGATTCCTATTCGATTAAAAATCAAGGAATGAAAAGGGAAACTAGTACGTGCCTTTTTGATGATTAAGCTCAACGCTTGATTTGGTGACTGCCTCTCTCCCCCTCCTAGAGTAGATTGATTTTTAGGGTTTTGTTAATTAATCTTGTATATATTTATAGGATGAGTTTTTTCTTAGTGCTTAGGTTAAGTTTGAATTTGGTTTTTAGTTAAAATTTAGATATACCCACAAATTTGAATGTTTATTTCTTAGTTTTAAATTGATTTGGTTGTGTTTGAGGATAAGGGAGAATTTTGCATGAATTTTAAATAAATTTCATTTGTTTTTATCCTTGGATGTCTTGGATTTAAAGGGATAAGAAATTAAGAGGAATTCAATTTTAATTCTGTTTCTTATTGACTTTGGGTATGAAAATCTAAACACTCTTGGATAGTAAATTAAGTTATAGACTTTGGGCTTCTTATCGGGCCACAATATTTACTATTACTAAAATATTTTATTATTTTTATAATTATTATATTTCCTATTTATTTATTTATTTAATACCTCTTAATATCATCTAGTTTTTAGGACAATACATTAACTCTAATTTGTATTTATAATGTGCTATTTTGTTGTGAGGGTAAAAATGAAAATAAACCTCTACGAATAGACAAATTTGCATCCTAGAGGTTAAAGCTACTGATTACTCATCAATTTTGCATATTTATTGTCACATTCTCATATTTATTTTTAATAAAACTCTGCTATTTGATCTATTTTTGCTTAGTGATGTGCAGACTTTTATAAAAAGGAGAAAAATAGGAAAAGAGCCCAACAATCCCAAAAAGCCCAATAAACTCAGACATTTGAGGCAATCATATTTGGAGATTGTAAAGAAAATCTAACTAAATTCGTGATTGGAAATCAATTATTCTCCAAGTAAAGAAGAAAGGATATTCTCAGCGTATTTAGGGTTTAAATCCAAATTTTAAGAATATACCCTTTGATTACATGACAAGATAGAGTCATAGAAGGAAACTCCAAAACTCTACAATTCAATCAAAATTCGGATTCAGCCTAAGCATCGTTTAGTAATTTGATCATAACATTCGTTAAAGAAATGCAAATCTAATAATTCAAGATGCTATAGAAAGAAGATTTAAAAATCTACAACTCTTCTGATGATTATTATTTCCATTTTAGTTGTTTGGTGAGTCAAATTCAGCCATCAATATAACACTAGCAGCAGCCCAATTCAATTAAATTTTCAATCAAGAGAAGAAAAGAATACTCTCAGCATATTCACAGTTCAACTTCAAAATTCTGAGAATATACCTTTTGATGAGTCAGCATTTTGATGAATCACTACCCCAGACTTCCTCCTATAAATACCTAGCAGGGGCATGAGCAGGGAGGCATCTCAGATACTTCCAGAGATCAAAATTAGAATTTTTAGTTCAATTTTTTTCTTACTTTTATTTTCTATAATTTCTTTGTAAACTAAGATTAGAAAAGAGATTCATGAGAGTAAGAGAGAGGTCTGTATTGAAAGTGACATCAATGTAAGTTTCCTCCTTTTTTTCATAGTTTTTCAATTTAATCAAAGTTTACTTTTATTTTTCTTGGCATTTTTTCTCTTGTATATGACTACTGTCCATATGCATCTTCAAGCATAGGAATAACCTTGTCTTTAGGAGTGCCATGACAGATTATGACGATATATTTACTTTCATAGTCTTTCTTATTTCATGCTTGCTTTTGAGTTTTGATGATCTAATGTGGACGGAATCGAATTTAATCTTATGGACTATACTTTGCTCGCCTCCAACTCAAGATAAACCTTCGCCTATGATATAGGGCAATGTTCTAAAAAGCGGTTTCAGTACGCGCGCGGTCCGAGAGCGCATAATGTTTAAACGGTTTAAACGGTGATTAAACGGATTAAACGTTTTATTATTATTTTAATATATAATATTATTATAATACTTAAAACATACAAATATGAATTGTATAATCTCTCAAAAAAAACATAAAAGATATAACAAACATAATTTGAAAAATTAAATTGCTAGTACTAAGTGAAATTTAAAAAGTAAAGAGGACTTATCTTTTTGCTCGTCATATAATGCGTTAAATGATGAATCAGCAAATTCCTTTAGAGTGCAAATAATTATCTGTAAATACAAAAAAAGATCTATTAGATGATTAATCTATCGAAGTGTAAATTTACAAATTACCAAAAAAACTTAATGCCATAATGAAATTATGAAACAAAAAACCACAGGCCAACATCATAATCACGAGACGGCATGGCACATCATAAAATATTAGCAAACCACATAAGTACATAACCACAGAAAATCAAGTCAACATCATAACCATGAGACGACAACATAAGCCATTAGTCTTTTACATCTAAATCAAAAAATAAAACAAGTTTTTTTTTATCCAAATAACATAAATAGCCATCTCCAACTCCATCTACTCATCCTCCTCATCATCTTCATAGTGAAGATCAGGATCTGACTCCTCAGAACTATCCACAAAGTCTTCAATGTCAACACCACCATCTTCTCTCAAATTTTCATCTGGATTATCCTCAGAAATGTCATCAAGTGTTGCACTAGACGAGCCCTCTTGTGCACTCCTCCCCTCTGCAACTCTTCTCCCTGCAATCCTGTTGCTCCTTCTAATGTGATCTTCATTAGCCCCACTTGCCGCTGCCACAAGATCCAATGTAAGGCCAGAACCAGGGAAGATCTCTTCTTCCTCATTGTTCTCTCTCTAACGAGTGTGCTCTTCCAATGCAATGCTCTCGAATCATCTTCTCCTACAAGCACATCTTTGTACTCTTGCAAATTCCTCTTCTTTGCAGTTCTCCTTCTTGTCATTTTTTTGTTAAATTGCACAAAAACTAGATCATTCAATCTTTTGGAATCCAATCTGTTCCTCTTCTTAGTATGTATCTACAAAAATTAGTATAGTACACAAAGAAATAGAGTTAAAAAATCAATTAGAGCAAAAATGAACTTCATATTTAAATGAATGAAATTTTAATCTTAATATATTTACCCCCTCAAACACACTGAAATTTCTCTCGCATCCTGATGAGCTACTAGTCAAGCTTAGAATCTTGATTGCCATCTTTCGAAGGTAGGGTACATCTCCTCCATAAAAACTCCACCAATGTGCTGTTAATAAAATATTTCACACTATTTTAGTTACTTAGTAACTTAGCAAATTAAAAAACATGATTAGTGATTTTAAACATCAAGATTACCTGGATCAAAATTGTCTGTGCCATTAAAACCCTTGCGGTACCTTTCTGCCATTCCACTTCCCATAAGTCCCTCCTTCATCTTATAAGAAAGGACCTCACTTGATCCAATTTTATCCTGAATGTCCTCATCTTGGTAAAACACACTAATACAACTCATAAGTGCGGTAATCACACGTGAATTATCTTGGATTGCCCTATCCCTATAATAATAATAGGGATTCAAGTAGTAGGCAGCCAAATGAAGTGCACTATCAAGTCTTCCTCTAGATTCTTTCTCAATTATATCAATTATTGGCCGATAGGTAGTCTCTTTCCTATTGCAAGCAGCTTGAACTTCATTCTTGGCATCTTCAAGCATACCATACACAAAACCCATGGAGGGTCTTCGATCAGCATCGACAATCCTTAACAATTTGAAAAGAGGAGTATACATCTTTAAAAGCTCCCTTGCATTAGTCCAAAAGATATCAGAATATATTGTAGCCTTTGTCACTCTCCCCTTCTCTGTCTTCGACCACCTGTTATCATCCCATTTGGTTGAAGACACCATCGCAGCCAACTGTGATTTCTTATCCACAAGACAACTCAAACTAAGAAAGGTGGTGGAAAATCTAGTGATCCCCGGCCGAACAAGATCCCTCCTATTGGTGAATTCACGCATCAATGCGAGAGTGCTATGACGTGCATAAAGAAAGATCGTGAGCGATCTAGCCTTCTCAATCACCAACTTATACTTTGGAAGCTTTCCAATAGCCTCCAACATAAGATCAATTGTGTGGGCTGCACAACTACTCCAAAAAATATTAGGTCGACTAATCTTCAATATGTTCTTCGCTGCCATATTAGAAGAATGGTTATCTGTTACCACTTGTAGCACACGATTTTCTCCAACCTCCTGAATACACTTCTCCACCCAATTGAATATATACTCTCCTGTGTGTGCATTGCACGAGTCTTCAATAGACTTAAGAAAATGTGTGCCTGTCTTGCAATGAACACACAAGTTCATCACACTCCTGTGTTTCCTGTCTGTCCACCCATCAGTTAGGATGCTGCACCCATATTCATCCCATAATTCTTTAGTTTTATCCATCTCTTCATCAATCTTCTTGTATGCCTTATTTAAAAGAGGCACTCTAAACTGGTACTGGCTCGGTCCCTTGTATCCAGGCCCATGGTGCCCAACACACTCACAGAATAAATCAAATTCTTCATCATCAAAGGCATTAAAGGAATGCCTTTAGCATATGCCCACATGGCGCAATGATCATGAGCCAACTCCTTAAACTTTCTCTTCTCGGCTTCATTAATTGATGTTTGCTTCCACTTTTCACTAGCCACAATCCTGTTTAATGGACCAACTACACGAGACCTCTTTTCCCCGATGAGTTCTGGATCCATGGACTCTCTTTCTGCTGAAATGAGCACCTCTTCTCGAAGTTCATTCTCAGCCCTCTTCTTTTCGACTTTCTTCTTTTGGGGCCCAGACAAAAATTCCCTGACTATCTTCCTGTCTTCATCAGTCTGCATCACGCAAGCTTTAACATCTCCTCCTATCCCAGCAACATGTTACTTAAACCTGTAAATTCCTCCCTTAACAATCTTGTGACATTTATTGCACTTCACTTCATTGTAAGAATTTTTCTTAACAAGCTTTCCATAATTCCACCCAATATCAGTAGAGCCCGATGGCTTTAGTGGAATCTCATCTTCACTTGATGCACTTGGTTGCCCACTTGAACGTGGACCACTAACACCAACACTTGCATTGGATGCCGAGGAAGACATGTAGATTGTAATGTGCAATGATCCTACATCCAAATTCATTCACAAAACACAAAATAAAAAGATCAAACGTATTAGGATAATAACATAAAATAACTGAAATTAACTGAATTTTTCATTCTAATATCAACTACACATATTTATCATTTTTGTGCATTGCATGACTTATTTTGTGCATTTTTATTCATTCTATTATTATTATTCCACTAATTGAAATTTTGTATTTTTTTGCAGGAGTTTGGCAAGGAAATCAACTACACATTGTAATCGAATTTATATGTAATGACATTGTAAAAGCATATGAAAATTTTTATGTATTCTCTTTTGTCCAATAATCTTTTTGCCCCTCCTATACTTTCCTATATGCCAACTGGTTTATGACATGCAAGGTTCTGAAGCATGTTCATTGTACGGTCATATTCTCAAAGATACCAAGAACTGTGAGAGCTCAACAAACTAATTCTTTCTCAATAAGTAGTTCAGAGTTAAGGAAGGAAGAAAGAAGTGTTGATGATGATTCTCCAAGTATTTAAAATTGCATTGAAATGGAAAATTGATGAGGAAAAGAATGGGTTCTAACCTTCATGATTGTGTATGAATGAATATCAATGGTTAGCACTTGGACATTAGCTCTAAACTCTTAACTCATAATATTTTGTTCTATATTTTGGAGATTAAAAGTTTAAACTGAACATGACCCAACATGAAAATACCTATATCGTGTTTAAACTGGACAAAAGAGAATACATAAAAATTTTCAGAGTCTCAGACAGAATTTATAATAAATTAACAGAAATTTATAATATAATTTTCAAAAATAAAAAGAAAGAGGAGAGAAAATCATACCTGAAGCAAAAAGTCATCGCAGTTGGGGTCACCGCAGCAGGGGTTCGTCGCAGGAGGTCGCCGCCGCAGGGGGGTCGTCGCAGGAGGTCGCCGCAGGCGTCGCAGGAGGTCGCCGCCGCAGGGGGATCGTCGCAGGAGGTCGCCGCCGCATGAGGATCGTCGCAGGAGGTTGCCGCAGCAAGGGGGTCGTCGCAGGAGGTCGCCGCCGTAGGGGGTCATCGCAGGAGGTCGCTGCAGGCGTCGCAGGAGGTCGCCGCCGCAGGGGGATCGTCGCAGGAGGTCGCCGCCGCAGGGAGATCGTCGCAGGCGTCGCAGGAGGTCGCCGTCGCGAGGTCTTCGCAAGCTGAGACTGAGAGATGCGATCGCAGCGATCGAATTAGGGCAATGACTTCTTCGTCGTCGGGAGTATTTCGACGAGGGGGGTGTCGCCGCAGGGGGAGGAGGCCGTCGTCGCGTCGCTGTGAAAGGAGGAGGCCGTCGTCGCGTCGCTGTGAAAGGAGGAGGCCTTCGTCACCGTCGTCGCCGTGAAGGGGTGGGACCGTGGGAGGCTTCGCAAATGAGAGACGCGATCGAATTTGAGGGATTAGGTTAACCCTAATTCCCAAAATGCATTTTAAAATTAAATATTGGGTCGGGTTCGGGTAAGTAACGTATCGGGTCGGGTTCGCATGCGGGTTTCAATTAAACGACCGTTTTCCTAAAACCGATTAACCGATTAATCGGTGCTTAAGCGCATTAAGCTCTTGACCGAGTAACTGAACCGTTTTCTTTGAAAACGAATCGGTTTGGGACGAAACCGATTAAACGCCCGTTTAAGCGGCCGAGTAAAACGCTTTTTAGAACACTGATATAGGGTAAGTAATCTTTCAAAGGGTAAGTCTACTTTTATCTTCTTTCTTTCTTTTTAAGTTTACTTATAATTTTAGAAATCTTAATTTTCCTTTTCTTAAAACAAAAACCAAAACAAACAATATCTTTCCTTATTTACTTTTACTTCTAACTTAATATAAAGTTCTTTTTATTTTCAAAATAAAGAAGAACACTTAACCAATTTAGTAAACATACCGAAATGCTTCCATCGCATCCCTCCATGTGAATTCGACCCGTATAGCCACTGCTACCGCGAATAAATTGCGAAAAGCCAGAGATTCCTTTTACTTTCAGATAACATCATTCTAAAACTCTAGCTTTTTCTCAATCAAGTTTTGGCGCCGTTGTCGGGGAGGGAACGGTATTATTATTAATTACTAAGTGGTTAATTTTTCTTCTTGTTTTTGTATGCAGGAGTAGATTACAGAAAATTGGCAACTACAAAAGGTAACTCTGTAGTTATTATTTTTTCTTGTTAACTTATTCTGCACACTATGTTTTTTTAATTCAACAGTAACTCGTGTTTATAATTAATAAAAAAATTGTTAGACTTTGCATTTAGGCATTTGTCTAATTTCATTTACATTTTACATTACTGTTGAAGAGTGTTGGAGTAAAGATACATGTGCATAGCATGTAGTATAGAAGCACATTTGAATTGTTTACATTACTTAAGTGTTTCTTTTTATATACATGTACACGTTGCACTAAATTGATTTAATGGCTTATCCGATAAACAAGAAAAGGTGGGGATGTCAATACCTTCCTTAGCCCACAAACAATCTCCTTACGCACTAAACAAAGCATAATCAAAACTGAGTAGACGTTGGCCCTAGGGACATCTCGGACTCAAATAGGAGACTGACTTAAGGGGGAAGTTGTTAGAAGTTGATGTCAAATCAGTGTCTACGGTTAGGGATTGAGGGGCGAAACCCCGAACGCTGATCGTTTGACTTAATTAGGCCCGTTGCTTTTAAGCACGGATACCTCCCACTAATCTTGTCCCTACCTTTCCGATTAATTTGTGATCAGATTCGGCAATATACCCCCCATGGACAGTCAACCAATTAGGAGTCGTTTAGGTCTAAGGTCTTCCCTAACTTAGGCTAGATATTTTTTCCTTTTTATTTGTTTGTTTGTTTTCTTGTTTTTATTTTTTTGTTTTTGACGTCTTGTGATATGTATTATAATTACAATATTCATATGCAAATAGTGACCTATATTTCACCCCGACCTCATTTTACTCAGATATTACTAATCCGGTATATCATAACTTTAACCAACCAAGTATGCCAGATTGGTCTTATCCGAATCAATATATGCCTTAGTCCCAATAGTATGAACAAGACTGGAATAATCATCACTACTCTTCATAGAGCCAATGGGGATACAACTCCCCTGAGTCATATTATCAACCACATTACCAATACTCAGCTTCTTATACTCCTTCACCTGAGCAACCATTAAAAGAATCAATTGACTGGGAAAAGATGATAGAAGTCTTAGAAGAGCTAGAACGATGAATTCAAATTCTAAAAGACTCAAAATCCCGTCAAAATTTTTAATCACAGATCCTTACTCTATTTTTCAAAAAGAATATACCAACTTAGAAAAGAATACGGAATTCATAATTTAGTTTTAAAGTGATCCACTTGATATGATAGAGGCAAGACTTAGTCGATTGGAAAACATACGAAGGAATAAGGAAACTCTCCCTACCCAATATTTGACTATTCCCGACACATCTAGTCATATTGATGAAAACCAAGAATCATGGTATCTTGAAGACTTTGACCAAGATTCAATTTCACTACAAAACCTTGAACTTGACCAATATCAGCCCATTGATGAATTGGCAAGTTTTCATTTTAATGAGATTGAACTTGATTATGAATGTGAACCCGATCCCTAACTTTGTGATTCAGTTTTCATCTTTGAATCTATGTTGACTCCGGTATTCTTATCCAATTTGGACCAATTTCCCGAGCCAGCATTTATTCCCTCATAGATCTAGAAATTAAATCACCAATTTGGATAGTCACATTCCATTGATGAGAAAATAATGTGAATTTCAATTCTTGAATTGGACTAAACTCTTGAACTAAAACTGACTCTCGAATCCAAAGTTGATTTTTCTAAGTTAGTATTGATTTCTGAACCTATCATTCTTGAGCCCAAGTCAACCATTCCACCAAGTCACATTCTTTTGTTGGACATAGGTATAGACTATGATGACTCTGTGATGATGTTTCAAGACTGGTAATGTAAAAGGAATAAGTTTCATGATAGGATCTTTCATGATCCTATTCATATTGAGAACTGTAAATATGTAAATAAAAAAGAGGTTAATAAAGGTGGGTCAGTGAATCACCACATTATCTTGATTGGGTAGCAACGCTTGACCCAATTCAACTACCACCGGAACCACCACCTAAGGTAATATTTTCCTGCTTTTCTTCTTTTTCATGCATTTAAGCATTCATTTATATATTGAGGAAAATGCATGAGATAGGTGTGAGGGAGGGTTCTAACATAACTTCTAACATAACATGGTTTTCTTTTTATTTAAAACAAAAAAAAATTTAAAAATTTTTAAAAAAACAATAAATAATAAAAATATAAAAATAAATTTCTTTTTATAAAAAACTTTTTGAAAAGAGAGCAATATTTTGACATATTTTTTTTTGTAAGATATTAAGTTAATTTTAAGAAACAGGAGAATCATAATTAGGATTTCTTATATTTAGTCAAAATAAGGCTATTTAAGATTATTTGTTTGATTTCTAGGGTTAGGAACAAAATTTGAAAAAGTATTTAGTCTTGATTTTTACCTTGATGAAAGAAATATGCATGCTTTATACACTTACACACTTAAGGTTCAAAACAAAGATTCTTATGCCCTACTAAAAAAAAGAAAGAAAGAAAGAAAAAGAATATATATATCAAAAATCCTCTGATTAAGCTGGGCATTTGTGCCTCATAAAGCATAAGTATTCAAACCTAAAAGCGGTTCATATAATAAAATCCTTAGTTTTGTGGCCTTATTGCTCGAGTCCTTAAGTCCTTGGGGTATTTTCTCACCCTGTACCCAAAAACCGTCTGGTTTGGGAGTCACCGATAAAAGGCTCGTTACATTGGCAGATTAGAAAGCCTAATAGAACTAAGGAATAATAACACCAAAAATAAATAAATAAAATAATGCATAAGAGTTAGAGTTAAAGAAACCTTAGTCAAAATTTCACGGTCACAAATGCATACGACTTAGGGTAAAATAATAGACTAGATGAGACATTCAATTTGACATCTTATCTTGATTGATAACAAGTTTTTGAATAGAGACTAAGTTTAGGAATGAAAATTCGGTTTTCCTATAACTTATAGATTACTTGAACTCTTACGATAATAATTCAAATATTATCTCTCCTTTTTAAAATGCTTTTCGAAAATACTAACACTTTGTTTTTCTTTCTTTATAATTTTGTGGGTGTAATAATCTACTGAAAACCTCATGAGACAAAACTCGTCCACTAAAAAAAAATCTAGAGGTTTAACGGCTTGTTGCACATGCTCAATGTAATCGCGTGACCTATGAAAGTGGTCTAATAATTTCTTAGATTTAGTTTTGATGTTTTGCTCAAGGGCGACCAAAAGATAGGTGTGGGGGTGTGATTACTCATCAATTTTACATATTTATTGTCACATTCCCGTATTTATTTTTAATAAAACTCTGCTATTTGATCTATTTTTGCTTAGTGATGTGCAAACTTTTATAAAAAGGATAAAAACAGGAAAAGAGCCCAACAAGCCCAAAAAGCCCAATAAACTCAGACATTTGAGGCAATCATATTTGGAGATTGAAAAGAAAATCTAACTAAATTCATGATTGGAAATCAATTATTCTCCAAGTAAAGAAGAAAGGATATTCTCAGCATATTTAGGGTTTAAATCCAAATTCTAAGAATATACCCTTTGATTACATGACAAGATAGAGTCATAGAAGGAAACTCCAAAACTCTACAATTCAATCAAAATTCGGATTCAGCCTGAGCATCTTTTAGTAATTTGATCATAACTTTCGTTATAGAAATACAAATCTGATGATTTAAAATACTACAGAAAGAAGACTTAAAGATCTACAACTCTTCTGTTGACTACTATTTCCATTTCAGTATAAGTCATATTTAGCCATTAATATGACAGCTAACTGCAGCTCAACTCAATTAAATTTTCAATCAAGAGAAGAAAAGAATATTCTTAGCATATCACAGTTCAACTTCAAAATTCTGAGAATATACCTTTTGATGAGTTAGTATTTTGATGAGTCACTATCCCAAGCTTCCTCCTATAAATACCTCAGCGGAGGCATGAGCAGGAAGACATTTCAAAATACTTCCAGATATCAAAATTAGAATTTTCAGTTCAGTTTTTTTGTAATTTCTTGTAAACTAAGATTAGAGAAAAGATTCATGAGAGCAAGAGAGAGAAGGTCTGTATTGAAAGTGACATCAATGTAAGTTTCCTCTTTTCTTTCATAGTTTTTCAATTTAATCAATGTTTACTTTTAACTTTTATTTTTCTTCTTGGTATTTTTCCTCTTGTATATGACTACTATCTATATGCATCTTCAAGCATAGGAATAATTTAGTCTTTGTAAGTGTCATGACAGTTCATGATGATATATTTGCTTTCATAATCTTTCTTATTTCATGCTTGCCTTGAGTTTTGATGATCTAATGTGGACGGAATCGGATTTAATCTTATGGACTATACTTTGCTCGCCTCCAACTCAAGGTAAACCTTTGTCTATGATCTAGGGTAAGTAATCTTTGAAAGGGGTAAGTCCACTTTTATCTTCTTTCTTTTAAGCTTACTTATAATTTTAGAAACCTTAATTTTTTCTTTTCTTAAAACAAAAACCGAAACAAACAATATCTTTCCTTATTTACTTTTACTTCTAACTTAACATAAAATTCTTTTTTTTTCAAAATAAAGAAGAACACTTAACAATTTAGTAAACATACCGAAATGCTTCCATCGCATCCCTCCCCGTGGATTCGACCCGCATGGCCACTGCTACCAAGGATAAATTGCGAAAAGTTAGAGATTCCTTTTATTTTCAGATAACATCATTCTAAAACTCTAACTTTTTCTCAATCAAATTTTGGCGCCGTTGCGTGGGAGGGAACGGTATTGTTATTAATTACTAAGTGGTTAATTTTTCTTCTTTATTTTTATATGCAGGAGTAGATTACAGAAAATCGACAACTACAAAAGGTAACTCTGCAGTTATTATATTTTCTTGTTAACTTATTCTGCACACTATATTATTTTTAATTCAACAGTAACTCATGTTTGTAATTAATTAAAAACAATTAGACTTTGCATTTAGGCATTTGTTAATTTCATTTACATTTTATATTACTATTGAAAGAGTACTGGAGCAAGATGCGTGTGCATAGATGTAGTATAGAGAAACACTTTTGAATTGTTTATATTACTTAAGTATTGCTTTTCATATACATGTACATGTTGCACTAAATTGATTTAAGGGCTTATCTTATAAACAAGAAAAGGTGGGAAAGTCATTACCCTCCCTTAGCCTACAAACAATCTCCTCACTCACTAACCCAAGCATAACTAAAACTGAGTAGACGTTGGCCCTAGGGACATCTCGGACTCGAATAGGAGACACCTAAGGGGGAAAGTTGTTAGAAGTTGACCTTGCCAAATCGGTGTCTAAGGTTGGGGATTGTGGGGTGAAAA